>JACDOX010000110.1:1461334-1641421 GCA_014549065.1 Cardinalis cardinalis | reverse complement strand
TTTCGGGAAGGTTTCGGGAAGGTTTCGGGAAGGTTTCGGGAAGGTTTCGGGAAGGTTTCGGGAAGGGAAGGGAAGGGAAAACTTTGACTATTTTTTGAGCACTGAATTTAGACTTTATAACCTAGAATTGAGTTAAACAGCAATACAGAATGCCTTTACACAGTTTGAAAATATTTTGAAATGTTCTTTAGATGTTAACGCTTTAATGTTAAACACAGTATTTTCTAGCAAAATCTGAGTGGCTGAGCTTGGAGACTGAGGACATAGACATAATTTTGAACAAATATTTTCAGTGCACTGTRGAAGTGATAATAGTCATGATTTTAAAATGCACAGATGCCTCTTTGAATCCTGCAAAAGTATCATGGCACATAAAAATTATCTCTAGCGTTTGCAGCAACTGTGTTTTTATGTCTGATTGAGTGTTCAGTAACTAAAAAACCAACTACATAAGTGTTATAATTTTAATTTCCATTTAGTCCCTTTATAAACTTCTTTTAAAGTTTGGCTGTGTGCATTGCTTTGTCAGGAAAAGTATCTCCACTTCAGCATTTTAACTATAATTAATGATGACATGCGCCTTGATTGTTGCCAAGTTTATATTCCCTAAGAGATGGAACAAAACACACAACGTGTGAATTATTTATACTTCCATATGGAGGCTTATTGTTAATACTTTCTCAGTAATTCTTAAGCTTTGGATCTTAATGAGGAAATGTAGATCACTGGTGCATTTAGTTAAAAATATAAAGAGCAGCATGCACCAAAGAGATGAAAATACTCTGATACTTCAAAAATGAACAATAAGCCTTTCTTCCTGTCAAAATTGCTGTGACAGCTTTCAGAATGCATCTATACATGAACCTAGATACCCTTCTCTGCCATGTAATCTTCCTTTGAGCAATGACACACTGTCAATATTTTTAGCAAGTAGCTTCCGTAAGTTTTAGAAAAATAAAATCTCTGTTGTCCAGTGGTATCCCTCAAATTTCAGACCCAAAATCATGGATCATAATTTATAATCTATAACGGGTTGAATGAGTGATAGGATATAACTCTTTACTTTCTAATTTAAAGCCCTACCAAATAGGTCAATATTTTTGGTGTTTTTGATCTGACCTTTTCTAGAACTTTGTATCCTCARGCACGCGATCTCATTCTTGGGACTGCCCTGTACAGGACAAAGAGTTGGTCTTCAGTGGTACCCATGGGTGCCTTCGAAGTCAAGATATTCTATGATTTTATGATTCTTCCACTGTTTTCTCTAGTAGACATTAAAATTTTTCCCCTTCTATGTTTTCTGTTTTTCTTAAGTTTATTTTGTGCATTTTGTAACCTTTTTGCACCTTGAATAATTCTTCTCAGCACAAAATGAAGATCCTCTTTTGGTAATTGCAGGTAGTGCTCCAGTTTTCCTTGCTCTTAATAGACTGTCATAAATCACAGTCTGCAATCTGTAAATTTGTGTTGGGCAAACACATGGCTTTGCATGCAGTATTGCCTGTGTGATCTCATCCATTGCACTAAGTGGTACAGGGTAGTGATTTATTGGGATAGGGAAACCAAGTAAATTCCCTGTCTGGACTAATATAATCGTTCCCTTGTTCCGAAGGTTCAGTGATTTCATGGTTAGTCTTTCCAGCTCTTTTCCCTACAAATGCATGCAGATACCTATTTAACTTTAACTAACCCATACAGCACATATTTAACTTTATGAAAATATCTTCACGTCATAAGACAAAAACTTTGATTCCTGAATTGGTCAGGAAATATTAATATCCTACATGTGTGTATGCTTTCCTCTCTGCATACCTAGAAGAGTGAATCTATAAATATGAGATAAAAAACTGTAATCCATTGACAAAGTAAAATTTATTCAAGTCATGTAAGTCAGGGTAGCTACAGACAAAACATATTGTACTGAAAACAGGCTGATAGGCAGTATTGCCTTTTTTAGGAGAAAATTAGGAGACAAATGTTATGCATATTGAGAACAAACTATCTAAAGACAACACCACGTTCTTTACATATCTTGTTTGATGTGTGCAGTTATACAACTTGCACCTCCACATAAAAGAAGTGTTGGTAAATCTTATGATGCAAAATTTGTTAAATAAATTTCACGAAGAAGAAGAAGAAAATACATTAATTTCTGAAATTATTATTCCAATTTATATAGTCTCCAACTTCTGTACAACACAGGAAGGTTGAGTACGAATTAAGAGAATATTTCTGCATACATAATCTAGCCTCAGAAATTATTTTCTCTTTAACCTGGCTTGAAGTGGCTTCATATAACCCACATTGGCTTTCATACCAGGTATTTATTCCTCATAAATATTTTTTACGTTACTACAATAAAAAATGCAAAGCAATTAATTATTTCATATAATAGTTAAAATACATATATAACAACATTTGTTATTTCAGTTTTGCATGCCATTGAATATTCTCTTCAGAGTTAGAAAATATTACCCAATGGGAGAATGTAACTGCTTAGCTTTATGAATTTCAAATATTCTAATYATTAAATGTGTGGTTTTCTAGATATGTAAAGCTAGTAATAGTTGCTTCCTAGATAAAGATTCGGGAAAACTGGTGATCAAATGATGCATGACTTGAAATTAATTTCTTCCCAATCTTAGTTTTCTCCTTGCAAATCCRTGTCTGTTGGAAAAGCAGAACTGAGACTTACCTAGTCAAATTCTGCTGCACATTGGTCTGCTCTGAGAGTCAGTCASTCCCTGAAGTAAATTCATAATGTAAACCCTTAGCTGAGTACCATTAAACTGTAATCAGATCATTATAATTTGGAACATTAGTGCTCTCATCAAATGAATGTTCTTTTGAAAACACACCAGGTATGGTCTAGAATCTCTATTTAGCTTCAGTTTACAAACTCCAAATGCACCTGTTTGAGCTATCGCAGTTTGCATTGACTCATGATGCCATCATATATCTTTCCCTATAATTCTATCTTGGATTTGGGCAACCAATGGAAGCAATAAGAAAGCGGTTTTTAGTTTCCTGGCAGCACATTAACTTCACTACACACAACAGTTACTAACATGAATGCATCACATATTTTTAGCAGCAAATAAGCAAGTAATAAGACAACATCCAGCATATTTTCAGTCTTAAAGAATGAAATCAATTTGATTAATAAGAAAACACTTAGGAAACCAACAAGTTAGACAAAGTTTAGCAATCCCACTGTGACTTTTTTAGTGCAGCATTCACAGGACAACAGACACCTTAAATAACAATTAATTCAGTTGAAAAGAAATGTTGCATTTTAGAATGCATTTTATATCCCTTCCTTTTATGCTTCAGCCTACCAGAAAATTGAAATCTCTATCTCTGGCACTTCTGTGGCAGACTTCCAGCTTTATCTTAATGAAGAAGGAATTATTTTTGACAATGTTCTGTTCTCCAAGTATCCCAAAATCCTCTAATTCATTTACATGAGGTAGAGGGGAAAAGAAAGAATGAAAAGAAGAGCAGTGAAGCATACAAATATTACTCAAAAAGGATATAGGGAAGTGTTCTATGGAAGGAACACAAGACTATTTTGTAGCAGAAAAGTATAGCAGAAGAGTAGAAAAATCACATTTCCTTAAATGTAATGCTTGAAAATTTACCAATTTATTCTTATATAAAACTATCAAATGAATAAGTGAATTTCAGCAGTTTTGAAAAACAGTTGAGACTGAGAGGAAGCTACCTGTACTTTCCCATGAATGCCCCAATGATATCAAAGGAGATAAAGTTTTTTCAAACTGGTAACTGGTATTGCATCTTGTCATGAGGCCTGTTTTATTTTCCAAAAACTCACAAATGCAAGTCCATAACCAATACAAGGAAAAAATTCTTGTTGAAATTTAGAAAATTTCCTTAAACTGACATGAGGGATATTGGTTTCAAGCAGGACATTATGTAATCTTTCCATTATATTTACCAAAAATCTTAATACTACCATGTATTCCTCTGCTAAGTTATGGCAAAAACTACTGTGACATCTGTGTTCAAAGAACGTTATTACTGACCAAAGCAAACATAGATGCCTCAAGACCAAGAAAGAAGGACAAGAGTTACATCACTTTATCCTTTATGTCTAAGAGTTGCTATTCTACAAATTATATATTAAGTATTAACTATATATAGGTGTGTATAACTCCAGAACAAGAATCTTACTGATACTATAGTTAGTGAGACCTCTTAATAAAGTGCTGCTAGAGAACAATAATGCTAAATCATTGTGGTTTAGCTTGAAGAATAGCCAATCAACCAGTCTCCCACCCAGCTGCATGCTTAGTCTTCTCCCCAGTGTGGTAGTTAAAAAGTCTTCTTCTCCACAGACTGCAGAGAACTGCTCCACTATGTCCTCTTCTAAATGCTACAGAGGAATATTTTCTCTGTCATGGAGAAACTTCTCCATGCTTTGATATACCCTCTGTTATTTCACTCATTTTATTTCCTTCTCCTCTTTCTGTGTGCTATTTTCTGCCCTTTCTTACCTGCACTCTCCAAATGTGGCTRATTAACTCAGCTGTCCCCTGTGATGGATCTGTTGCAGGGATTGCTAGCACTGACTGTCTCCAGCTTGGGGCAGCTCTGGTTATCTTCCCACAGAGCCAGCCCTTCAGACTCACTGCTTCCAAACCTTGCAATCCACACCAATACATTTGGTAAAAGACTAAATTAAAAAAGTCCCAAATTAAATAATAGTGCATGGAAATTATATCTGGACTTTGAATTTCTCCTAGTTTTACCAATGTGCAGACTTGGTAAAAAGTATAACATATCCAGTGAGCTAAGCTTAAACTTTGGTAATGATTATGTCAGTGTTAAAGGAAGAGTGACAAATACACAAACCTCCTTTGCAGTTTTCTCAGTTTTCAGTGTAAGAGAATGCCTATTTGGAAAAGAGAAGCTGAATTATTCAGTTATTAATATTGTTCAGGACATGTTTATACAACTCATTTTCAAATTATTCAGAAATTTTAAATTCACCAAAAACATTCATACTTATCTACGATACAGTTAAAKTTTCTTTTCCGCAGAAAAAAGAAGAAATCCATAGCAATGATTCTTCTCTTCTCCTAGGGCGACTGTTTGGTCTGGTTACTATCCAAGTTCAACATAAACAGGTGACACTAATTAAAGAGCTGAGCTACAGGCAATTTCTGATGTACTACTTCACAGTTTTGGTACCAGCTTAGTTTCATGATTCCCAAGTTTATTAAAAAAGCATGTAAGATACTCAAAGGCTTCATCTAGGAAGAGGGAGATTTGACAAAACTGAATTTTACCTCTGTTGACTGGAATTTTCTGCAATTCGTCTGGTTTTGTTTTGATGAATTACTAGTTTTCTTTGGGGCATTTTATAGTTGTGATATGGTATAGATCAAAGAATTTTTTGTAACACATGTAAGTGTAATTAAGCATCAATAACCTAATTAATTTTTTTTTATGTCAAATAAAACACAAATCTAAGTGATTTCGTTAGAGTAGAAACCTCAAATCTTCTCATCAAGCTCAACTATGCATTTAATGATGTTTCGTAGAGCAAATTCTAAATTCCAAATAATCATAAAATCTGATACCACATATTTTTATTTCAGATTCATTCCCTTTATTTAAAAATTATCCTTAAATAATCTTTTTAATTGCAGCCTTAGGAATTCCACTACGACTTTCATGGAGCCAAACAAAAAGGTATCCTGTCCTTACACATTATAACTCTTAATATCTGGGATATTATAATGACATCAGATTCAATTTTTAGGATGTTCCATACAGTTTAAGGGGGAAAAATTCTGGCTTAAAAATAAGATTCAAAGATATTTTCATTATTCAATATTCTCCTATTAAAATAGGAGATTTATACTCAAAACTTCAAAATGTACAAAATAAAATCTACAAGTGTAAAAAAACCTATACAAATGACACATAAAAAATTATCTACATAACTGTCAATACATCTACAAAGAGGAAATTAAGAAGAAAAAATATTACATGATTAGTCTACTATAAGTTTTGCATGAATCCAGCAGGATAATTCAAGTTATTTGTAGGCATTTGCCATTCCTTAAGGTTGGAAATTATGAAATTAAAAATAATATTTTTAATAAATTTTATTCTGTTAAAGTATACTTTTGATTAAAATAAGACAATAAGAACAGTACTACTTTGCAAGTACAACATTTGAATATTCCCATAATGCAGAGAAGAGTTAGAGCCATAAAGAGGTTATTAACATAAATTGCAATTATGAAACTGATTGTCATCATTTACAACTCTTTTCAAATTACTTGACAGATTGTCATGGGAAAATGAGTTATGCAAATTTATTAATGTTTATGCAAATTGTTTGACTTCAAGACTGAAGCAAGACTATGGATCCAATACCCTTCAACATGTACCGTGAAAAGCAAAGGATACTCATTTCACTTAAACTTATTTAAATTAATCATGGTAAAAACAAAATAACCTTATTTCTAAAATTGCTTTGATTGGAAAATGTTCCTGACTCATACAAATGGAGCAATTAATCTAGCAAAGTATTATGTAGACTGTGAGAGAGTTCATTTTGGATCTGATCATGGACACATTTTGACTTAAGATCAGGAACTGTTCAGAATGAATAAAAATGAAGTAGTTAATGAGGGGAAATTGGAGAAGGATGTTATGCTGTACTTCTTAACTGCATTATTTTAAGTCTTCTGATTGCTTGTAAATTTTGATTTAAAGTGCTTTACGTAATCATGTAAATACTTTGCAGGCTTCACGCACGCCAAGTTACTTCTACAGCTGTTTTGCAGATTTAGACAGGAAAACACATCAGAATGCATTTGAGATTTGACCATCAGCTTTTTCACAGACTTTAAATTTGCTCACTAACAAAGTTTTTGTCCCAAATCATAAGGAAAACAAGTTTAAAAAGTAAAAATCAGTTGGTTTGCAAATCTTCTAATYGAAATCATAAACAAGAAAGAAAAAATATGTCCAATGGGCCAATGAGAAACATYTACAGATGTTTCTGTCAACATATGATTATGGACTTTGATTTCACTATTAAATAGAAACGTTCTTGGTTTATGGTAGGTTTAACTGCTACATAATTTCAAGAAGACCATTTTTCTTCCAACATCCAGAACAATAAAATGATCAGAAGACCCTGTGAAAGAGGACCAGAGGTTGCCTGTTCAGACTGATACAGAATGAGAAGTAGTGAGAATGTTCCCAAATTCCTTTATCCTTCCAGCGAGATAATCCAAAAAGAGAATTTATGCATGTCTCCAGCTGAAGTGTCTTTTTTCTTTGTCCATTTGATTGCTCAGCAAGAAGAAAGGAGTTTACCCCACCTTTAACCATCCATGTGACCAAAGAAATATGCCAGGTCTCTGTTTGGAGCTATTAGGGTTCTCTTTTTAATCACTTAAAAGATGTATTGTTTAGCTTTATGATTCCTCTCTGCCACTACTTGAGAATTACCAATTGCTGSCCACTGCCTCAGTAGAGACATATGACATTTCAGGGTACTTAATTATAGGGAAAACTATCAAATTTATAATGAAATATTCAATTATTCAGAAATATACACAGACATATCTCAAGGACAGTAATAGACAACCRAGGGCTTTTTTTCTTATCCTAACATAACATGTAGAATATGAACCTGCTTGGAAATCAAAAATATAAAAATAATAATAATCTGTAGAGGAACTGACTTTGCTTTTCATATTAAATTCAATTTCAAAATTTGCCCATGGTTATTACAGGAAAAGAACATCTGAAGTGTAAAGTCAATTAGTGTTTATTTTGTCTGTCACCACTTTTTATTCATTATGTTATACTTAGAAGTCTCAGCTGTATTCTGAATCCTAATTTCCCTGTATCAAAAGGCTGAATATCAAAAAGGTAGGGAAAGAAGTACATCTGAGGCCAGATACGATAGAGGCCTTGTATTCCTAAAGTCCAAGATACTAAAACTGGCAGCAATCTATGCAGGAAAAATGATAGAAAAAAAAGTTTAAAAAATCTTCTGGAAAACAAGGTCCTATATGTAGACAGAAAGAAACCCCAAACAAACAACATGGCTAGCCAGGAAAATTGTGCTTTAGGAATCCGGGCACAGAAAGGTAAGAGGAGGTGAGTCAGGACTCACCTGGAAAGGTTGTTAAAACAAATAAAGATTCTTCAGTATACAGAAAAAGTTTTAAAAGTAAAATTACTATGAAGAAGGTTCTGAATAAAGATTAAAGATAAACTTGATGTGGCTCTGAAAAAAAAGTTAATATAGAAATTTTCAGAATGATGCTGTTCTTTTCTGGGGGACAAAGAGAAGATGAAGACAAAGAGAAGATGAATCTGAGAACAGTAGGAAAACAGAATTCACAAAAAAAAAAAAACTGGTAGGAAAACTGAAATGGTTAATGACCCCAAATTGGCTAGGGCCAAGGATCTTGTCTCACAAGTTCTTCCAATTCTGAGACTTGAAATAGTATAGAATCAGAGAGTCGTTTTGGTTGGAAAAGACCCTTAAGATCATCGAGCCCAACCACAAGCATAGCACACCAAGCATTCATACAAAGACTTTGGGATATTTTAATATCTGGTGAATAGTAGCCATAGCACATACTAAAATAAAGTTAGGGAAAAAAAAACAAAAAAAACAAACAGAAAAATCCCCAAAAGCCAAAACAAACCCACCATAATTCAGGAGAGAATTACTTGATCCAAGCATCAGAACTGTTGACATAACTCAACAATGTGCAAGGCATTATAACAAAATTTTATGTCAAGAGCAACTACTGATATGGAAGTTCAAGCAAATGGGGGAGATGTTAAAGGTTTTAGCAAAGATAATCTGGCAACTGAAGTTCCTCAATCAGAGAAATACAAGAAGTATCATCTAATTGTGCTTAATTGCTTAATTGGTTTGTGACATGAAAAACTAGTAGAGTTGGAAAAGAGAGAAAGTAATTGTGATGGATGAGAAGCTACTGATAACAACCATTAACCTTCAGGGAAAATATTGTCGTAGACTGAGATTCTCAGTAAAGTTACCACTCTAAATAATGGGAGTGCATTTAGATGCATAAATCAAATGCATTTTTTCCAATGCCCACATTTAATAAAAAGAAGGGAAAGCACAAATTGYTTTGCAAGAGAYGGGCATGTCACAGAGRAAAAAAATCCCAAACCAGGCTTTCTCAATAATTAGTGTAGTAGTAATAATAATGGCATGTAGCTCAGGTAAAAAAAAAAAWTTAAAAAAGGGTTTACATGGATCATCAGAAGTCAAGAAAGTAATATTTTTCAATATAAGAATAAATGAAACATTTTGGCCCAGTAAAAGGAACACTGAAACATGATATATCTACTACCTATAAATATGTGACGGTCAAGAATATAACTACCAGTGTCAGGGTGAGCAGAAATTTACAAACATGATCAAGAATGATTGCTTTCTGACTGCAATTTCAGAGGGAAAAGTGAGAGCAAAAGATCCAACTACTCTGAAACTTAGCCATCCACATCACACTGTGCAAGAAGTTTCTGTTACTGAAATATTTCCTAGTCTGTTAACACACCCTAAAAGGCAGTAGCCTCGAATCTAAAATTACTTTTGTTATCTAAGAATATAAGGCATGAGAAACTGGAGGTATGGAAAGGCATTTTTTAATTCTGAATTCATTTACCTAGATTAGTGTTCTGCTTTTTCTTTAAGCTTTGTTCTCTAGAGCAACTAGGACTCTTTGGTAGTGGCATCTTTCCTGCATGGTTAGCTCCAGAACAAATACAAGTCTTACAGGAATTTTGAAATACCCAGTAAATTTTCAGATTTTTTTATTGCAAAAATTTTTTTACTTTTGTTGTTGTTGTTGTTGTTGTTGTTGTTTACTGTTTTCTAAAGACAGCATGATCTTTTCTACTAGTTAGTTGATGTTAACTCTCGCCTTTTCTCACACTGTCTCCTGTCCTGCCCCTCCCTGGTGTTGCTGTGCTCATGATGGGACAAAGACAAGCTGCAAGCTTCTTAGAGTTGCAGTGAAACAGCTCCCCCAAATGGTATACTTTAGTACTGAGATCCCTAAGGAAATGCAATTTAAATTCATTAAAATGCTAAATCTTTTTGAAAAACAGACCTTCATAGTATCTATGACTTTTTATTAGCAATTTTTTTAAGAATCTTTCTGAAAACACTGCTGACCCTCTATTGAGGTGTTTTGGATATCCAGATGTCTACAGATCATATTTTGGTGCTGCAGGACATTGATCATGGCTGACACTCAGAACTGCAAAGATGTTTGATTGCTTTTTGGACTTTGAAAGACAGCCAGGATGAAAAGCATTTGTGACTGAGAAGTGTTGACTCTTTGTTTCTTTGTTAAAGCAATGAACAGTAATATAGCAGAGGAAATGCCGGGTAGCACAGGGGAGGATCACAGTACAGAAGGGAGCCTGTGATATCCCAAGGATCTTGGTCTTCCAGTAGTGTGAACATGACAGCAAAATGAAAAAGAATCTTGATCTGTTCATGGAATATGCTTGTTCAACCAAAATTTTGTCAGCAACATGAAAGTTGATTGCTTTCATTTTTTAAAGGTACTTCATTTTGCCCTTTGAGCTCCTCAGTAAGTTCACACTTCATGATGCTGGTTTATTAAGGCCTGATTATTTGTTAAAAAGAATGACATACAAATTCTGGTCAAAACGAAAAACTATAAACAAAAGATAGGATTATCACATGCAATTCCATGTAATTATATTTGCCATGGATTTTCAGTTCATAATTCTAAAAATCAGTCCTCCAAAATTGTTTTGATGCAACATACAATTGCAGATTTTTGGATTTATTTATTTATATATCCCTGTATGTTTTTAATTTGCCATCTGATCATTGAGCCTGTAGTTGCACATTTTCCAGCTTTTGCCTGCCAAAAATAAGCTGTTTCTATATCATTATTTTTTATTTTTAATAGCCAAACTAGTCTTTTAGGGAGGAACTCCAGGGGCTGATACTTAAGACTACCAAGTGACCTAAGACTTATAATAAATTCAGGTGACACTATGCCCTGATTCATYCCCTTTTTGCTGTCTTGAAACAATTACTGGCAACTCACAGCAAAAGTAGGTAAAATACTCCAGAAGAGGAGAAAATATAAGGATGCAATATAAGATTACTGATTTATTTCTAAAAAGAAATTTATTTACAAAAGTGAAAAAAAATCTGTTATGTTTCGTAGTTTTTAATATTTTATTAGTAGTCAATAGGTGTTGATTTCTACTTTTAGTTTAGCAATGAAAAAAGCAAACAGAACAATTTTCAATTTCATTTGCTTCAGTAGCTCCTATTTAGAAATTTTGTCAGCAGGTATAGTTATTTTTGAACATCAAAATAGGCCTTATTCACAATTATCTGTTTGGAGATATCTCTAGCTATTTTGTGTATCAAGTGAGTAATCACTGGAAAACAACAAAGAAAGTCTGAAACACACTAGACAATACAGAAAGTTTTGTGGATGTGTTAAAATAACAAAGCTAGAGAAACCTATAATACTGAATGACCCAACCAGAAACACATCCAGCTTTACCCCTATTTAATTTCAGTGGACTTTGAAATTATTTCATGTGGACACCTTGCAGAATCAGGTCATGAATTCATCAGATTTTTGAATGTCACTGGCTGCATTAGACATATTTGATAACATTGCAGTTCACATTCAGCAAATATGCCAGCTATATGAACAGCAGCTGAAAAAATTGTCCTTTCTAAAGGACCCTGGAAATACAAACACTGAACAGCAAATATTCACCGTGTGTCATTTCTCTTCAAAGCTGGCAGCACTTTGCATTTTCAGGGAGGTTATTTTTCCCAGTAGTTCCATCCTGACCAAATGGTGGTGGCAAACTAACAATGAGCCAATATTATCAGAAGGAAAGACTGGCAATAATTTTAACTGTTTTGTTCTCTAAGGACTAGAGACCAAATGAGGAAATGACCAAAACCMCTGAAAACCATATTTATCAGTGTCAGTGCTGAACAAAGCATTGCTTTGTGTTTCATAGCAGATATTATTAACTCACTGGTAAGGAACAATATTAAATGGAGTACAGGCTGCTCAACTTTAACACCTTTGTAAATATGCAATCTGCTCTCTGTGCATCAGTCMTGGACATCCAGCAGTCTTTTCTAGCAAGAATATAGTTTCACTGTGATGAGAATTATGCCTTCAAATAGAAGCACTTGCAATTAAATACTAAAAGCAAAAGGGTGAAAAAGTAAACTTTTTAGAAGTTAATTAAATTAGATTCACAAAAAGCCTATACTTTCAAGAAATGAATTTCAGTACAAGAATTTTGACATGGGCTACTAAGGTAAGCAAAGTTATAACCAATTACATGTTGTCTTATCAAGTCATTCCAAGACACAGTAACTGCAAGCACATGACTAGATTATAACAAAAAAATAAAATAATATAGAGAAAACATAATATAAACAACATTTTGTTTAGTACCTATATGAAAACTTAAAACTATGAGGTATTCCTCATAGGTTTTGAACTCTTAAACCTAACCTTGTATTTTGAAAATCTCCTTATTATGGCAAGGAAAAAAAAATAGAATTTGTCCCTCTGTAGTTGCCAATATTCAATCAGTATTCTACATAGACAAGTCCTAGTTTCCCTGTTCTGTTTCTGGTATTTCAGCTATGTCTAACTAATTCACACATCTCCCCTTCTTCATTTATACAGTGGTGTATCACTTTTAACATATAGCATTTCCCAGATAGCATGCTTTTCCACAYCTTGCTTAAAAATCCATCAAAACTGTGTCACTTAGGGAATGATTTTTTTGTTCATTGCCAGAGGACTGCAGTGTTTAGTGACCTTATCCACTTAAGAAGTCATCTTTAAAATTGCTTTTTCTCCTCTTGGCATGCAGAGACCTGGCTCATACCCTCTGGCTTGCAACTCAAGGTTGTGCAACCATGTAAACTGGTTTCAGCTATCAGAGGCAGCAACTGCAGAGTTACAGAAAAACAGTAATATCTTAAGAGAAGCATAAGCCCTAGGCCAAGATTTTCTAGCCTCACAGCATAAGGCGTACAAGAACCAGTGGGGGGAAGGTACTAGACATACCTGCCAGGACTTTGTAGATATCAGACTGGCCAGGCAGCTGGACTGGGATTTCCACATTTCCCTGCTGCCCTCCAAGGTGCAGATATTTCTAGACCCCAACCTATACCCCAAACCCCATGCTGATCCATGGTTGCTGAGGCCATGGTGAGTTTGATCACAATAGCTKCTTTATTTTAAGTTCTGTTGTGGGAGAGAAACCCAAGGAAAGTGTATAAGAGAACAGAGCCCATCATCTTGTTCACTGAGTAGGAAAAATTCATAGTTCCTGAAAGAGAAAAATTTCATACTGATAAATTGGTAGGAGTTCATAAGGAATCAAAGGAAATGACTAAAGAAAATAAGTCTTGGTTTTAAAGCATGACAATACAAGCTTGGCCAGTTTCATTATATGAATTTTCTTTTCTTGCACATCTAAGCTATTTGTATTTATTAATAACACTACTCTTCTGTCTATTGATTATAATTGACTATCTCATTTTTTTAACAAGTAGAACCCAAGATATTATAGATTGTTCATAGACATCTCGATATTTTACTTTGTATTTAATTTTTTAAGTAACTGAACTCAATTTACCCACTTTAGGAAAAGTTTCCAGAAACTGATTCCCATAGGAAAGACCCATCACTAACAACAAATCTCATGATACCTCTCCCTCCTCATTACAGAGAGAGCTCATCAGGAGCAATGGAGAACAGATATACCTAACACCTAATTAAGAGCTTTTTATTTTAAAAAGCAGTAAAAAATACAGTGTTACAGTCAAATTTTTGAATGCTAATTTTTTATTGAGCAAATACAGTAAAATGGTATACAGCTCAAACCTGTTACCCATGAGTATAATGTAGGGAGAAGAAATTATTCTGTGTTAGGTGATTTTGTTTGAAGCATGGGCCTGATAATAGATCTATTCTAATTTGAAAATGTGAAAAAGGAAATTAACAATACAATGGGTAACCCAAGATGCCTTTAATTTTACTTGAAAGCTAGATGTTTTGAGGATCAGGCATTTTGTGTGTTCATCCAAATGTTCTTTACAATTTGTTCATTTGGCATAGAAAGAGAAAGTGAAGATTTAGTTTACATTAATATCTAACTGTGTATTTCACTATTTCCCTAAAAATAAAAAAATGGCAACTTAAGGTATGATAACCGGTGAAACTGTTTAGAAAGCAATGGTTGTACTTTGAAATTCTATTCATAAGCTCTCAAACTTTAAATTTGTCCTGTAATACTTCGTTCGTCCCTGTGAACTCACACAAAATTGACAATTTGACAAATGTCAGCACACCATAACTTGATAACACTCTKTAAGTTCTGTGGCATGCAATGACACAAAAGATAACTTCTCATCATCTTAATTTCTTTATTTATTTTCTCTTCCAAGTTGATGCAAATGAATTTTTTTTAGTCTGCAAAATATGAAAGTCTATCTTAGATGATGTACCGCTCTCAGTCTTGACTTCTTAGCCTATGGTCATTGTTTTGGATGCCAGTTTCAAAGAATATTTAAGGAAGCTAGCATTTTAAATTGTGGCTGATATGAAATTTCAAAGTGAAATTTCTTTGAAAACTAAAATCTCCCCTTTTATTCTGGGTTTCTAAGAGATGAACCCTGCTTTAGGGCTCAGATTGAAGCTCAGGGATGTAGGATGATCCTTCTTGCTAGATTTGTAGCAGTTTCTGGTAGAGACAGTGAATGTCTCTTATTCCCATGGAAGCCATAGCTAGAAGGGATGTCTGTCCTCATCTGCATCAGGACCTTGCTCAAGTTATCAGATATTGAGTATTAGGTGAGATAACACAAACAAATGAAATAAAGATGAAGTAGTGAACTTACCAATTATTGTCAGCACTCATGGCAGTTCTGTTAGTATTAAAATCAAATAGGAGTAGCAGAGGAAGCTCACACTTTCACTGTTGAAAATCTTTGGTGTCTGGTATCTCCTGAGAGAAAAAAGCATCTGCACCAATAATCAGGATGGAAAGTTTAAAAGTAAAGCAATATACTATTTCAATACCTTACCACATGGGAATGTCACCATACCCTTTTTCAAAATGTAACTTTTTCCAATTACTGTGAGTTATAGCTGCTTAGACACCAGATGTCCAGTCAGAGAGAAATTAATTAGAAACTTTTTCTGTCTCTGGAACCTCAGTAGCTTGTTTTTCAGTAACAGRTGAAAGGCAAAAACAATACATATTAGGTTATTGCACTGTTAAATTGGTATAGAAGGATAGACTGGGAAGTTCAGTATTTCTATCAGAGCACTCATAGCTAGCCAAATTTCTGTTTTCTTTTCCCTACCTCCAGCCTAAGTGTTTGACACTGTACAGAAAATGCATGGAGATCAAAATTTCAATGTTGAATTCTTGATTTCTTGCTGCTGGAACAATTCTTGAAGATTTCAAGCTCATTGGGGGCGTTTTAGGAAGAAGGATGACAACTATGGAGACAAATTCACACAGTTACTCATAATAATGACTGTAACGACCTAGGAAACAAAAGTCCTATGGTACTAGAAATATAGGCCACTCTCATGAAGACTTCCATATCTGTTAGTGAATTTCATCTTGCAAATCTAAAACATTATTAAAACCCTGAGAAAAGAGGGTCTGAATCAACACTGAAACCCACTATCTAAAATAATTCTATTATACAAGGTGCTCGTTCCTTCACATTACTGTGTAAATGAGTCACATAGGTCATGGTGGATGATTATTTACTAAGATCATCCRTTAAACAAAATCATTGGGCACTTATAGCATTCAATACAACACTGAATAGCAAAAAATCTGGGCAACATTTAATTCAATGCTGTTGACCAAAAGGTCAAACTTTCATTCATGTTTTTACACACTCTGCTTCTTACCAGGCTCAACAAGAACACACCTTGAGTAGGATACTGGGTCTGTTTTAGAAGCTAAATACTTCAGTCCATTTCAAACTTAGGTAATACCATACCTCTCTTGAGAGAAAAAAAAACCAGTCTTTATCACTCAAATTGTCCATTGATTCAATTTTCCATTTAATTAGCAGAAGAAAATTACAGATTTTAATTTCACTTTCTCAGAAAACGAAGTAACAAGAAAAATCAACAGGGGCTGTTGCTATATTAGTCTTTGAAAAAAATCAGAAAAGTTGTAAAAATGAATACGAAGACATGCTATTTCTCTTTCAACAACTTGTGTTTCAGGGTGATCAATCCTGTTGTAAAAATGAAACCAACCAGACTAGATAGACATTTTGCACGTATTTTTCATCAATGTAGAAGAATGCAATTTGTCCTCACTCACAGATTAGATGTGTTATATTCAGCTGTTTTTGAATTAGTTACCTGAATTATGTTAAATATTCTCCTCCTGCAAAATTGAATCTTTTAATATTCTACTATATAGTTAATTCTTCCATGATGCATTGCTCTTTGTTTAAAATGAAGAAAAGTAAAGCTACATAGGATGAAGTTAAAAATACTTTTCTTTTAAATTTGATACTTAAATTCATTCATAAATTACTTTAGGCATTTCATATGTTTAAATAACAATTTCCAACACCTGTTTTTTTTAAGGAGGATCCAGAGGAAAAACAGCAAATAATCAAATTTTTCAAATCTGTTAGTAACTTACTATTGCTATTCTTCTTCTTACTATWACTATTCTTTTTTTGTTCATACTTAGAAATATTACCATGCATTCACAATCTTTGTCCTCTATATTACCAAGTACTGGAAAGTCATCAAAATTGTATACAATATGCTACTTCAGGCAAAGCAGATATATTATTTATTATTTACCCTAACAGCTCTGGGCTGTGGTTTGACATTTAAAAATATTTAGCCCTGGTAATGACATGGGATATTTCTATTCATTCTTCCACTGAGACTGATTTAAAATAAATTAATCCATTCAACATACAAACTTTCCCTAGTGACCAAAACTTTTAGCAACCATAGCCTTGTTCTTTAACAAAACTTTAACAAGTGAGGAAATGAATAAGAAACCACAGTTTGTGCAGGCTGTGCCAGCACACAGGGCATGGCCTACTGCAGTATGGGCTGTTTTTCATATGTGTGCTGTACATAAACACACAAATGCGTTAGCAGAGATCTACACGGCCCACTTGAGACAACAGGTACATGCGCAGAAAGGTGGAAGAGGAGAAGGAAAGAAAGGGGCAACATCAAACATTTTCATGAACAGAAATTTTATTCAGTGCAGCACTAGCTGCACTGATATGAAATTTTATAATTTTTTTGAGGTTTTTTTTATAATGAGGAGTGAAATGGGATTTCTGGAGAAAAAATTGTAAATTTTTCACAGGTGTCTAAGGTGAAAATAGCAGGTTGGTGCTGTATTTTCCAGTGGTAGAGGGTGGCATAGTGGGAAACATATCATCAAAGCAGTGGAAATTGAGTTCTTGTTTGTGAGCAATATTCCCCTGAGATTTGCAGCAGAGGGAGAGCAGAYCATGTACAAAGCCATTTGGAAATGTCAAAGGGATCAGAAGATACTTGCAACTTGGCAGGAACTGCAAAAGTTACTTCATACCAAAAATACAAAATTAGATTCTGAAGGGCAAGCGAGAGAGGGTCCCAAAGACTGAGAAACTGAGAGAATTCAGCTCACTGGTCTTCAATGATTGGATTGGATACTGAACTTGGACCCCAACTAAAAAAATATCATTTATGTCCATGGCTAATTAAAAATAAAAAAGACTTCCAATTTGTTACTAAGGCAATTTTATTCCTGAGCTAAAATTAGATTGCTGTTATTGTTTTTCCTGAATCAGATATTGCCACTTTACATTCTGTTGTTATTTTCAAGTTTTGAAATTACATAGGTGATCAGCTAATTAACTGCAGAGATAACAGGCAGTTAGCAAATCCAGTGCACTATATTTACGCAGTGGATTTAACATCAAATTCATGGTGAGAGCAACTCATGCGTCATTCACGCACCACTAAGTTGCTTTGCATTCCTAAAGCAGTTGGTTCACTGCTCACACTGTGTCCAGGGCTGCCCTGACTATGAGGAGGTCGCTGTCTCTCAGATTAATGCTCCATTTCCCAGGGTTGTCTTTCTGTAAATACAC
Source organism: Cardinalis cardinalis (assembly GCA_014549065.1). Taxonomy (NCBI): domain Eukaryota; kingdom Metazoa; phylum Chordata; class Aves; order Passeriformes; family Cardinalidae; genus Cardinalis; species Cardinalis cardinalis. The sequence continues at coordinate 1,623,180 of JACDOX010000110.1, read as the reverse complement.
CCTTGCTATTTAAAAGATCTCTGTAAACTCTCTTAATGCGGGTGTCTATCTATGACTTTTAAACAATTTCTTAGAATAACATGGTTGGGAATTTACAGAGACAAATTCCTRCTTCCTGAGCTGCACTGTGCATGTTTTCAGAACAGTCTTCTGTCCTCATATTTTTGGTCCTCTTGGATCTGGCACAGTGCTCAGATACCACAGTTAATGGTATTGTTCAGGCATCTATGCCAGAATTTGTTTGGGTTTATTTTAAGTCTTGGAACACTTAGGTGACAAAACAGTTTACTTTTCCATTTCAATCCTAACACTTGCAATACCTGTACGTAAAAAAACAGTTTTGAAAAATACATAAATAGAAAAAAAAATCACCAGTGAAACTACTCAAACACAATTTTACCTTGGCTTACTTATTTTTAAGTGCAAAAATCAGAATATCKGAATGGTTATAAAAAATACTTCAACAATTTCATGTTATTATTATTTTATGACTGACTTTAAAGCAGGTATAGAGGGGATATTTGGGGTTTAATTTTGTTTCCAGAATCTCAGGCACTGTATTTCATAATAGCATTTTATGCTGCATTAACAAAGTTTTATGCTGTATTAACACCATTTTATAGCATAATGGAAAATAAATGGGTACAAAAGACAGGTAAAATGGAAAATAAACTGTAAAACTTTTTTTTGCTCGTTCCTGTGCTGTACACTGATAAAATTACCAACAAAACAACAATGGCTTTTCAACTATCCTCTACTTCAACTTAATTTTGAAATGAGCATTTACTGAGTCATATATTTTCATATAATGTTAAAGAGACAGACTGGAATCCCTATTTTAGAGCTGAAAGCTTTCCAGCACAAGCACTTCAGCCTCATAAATTTAATTTGGCTTGATTCTCTGTACAAAGTACAATATATTATAAAAGGCAACTATCAARGGTTCAAGAAAGTGAAAGAAAAGAAGAGGTAAAAATTTGCAGCTAGTAAAGGGGCTTACACAAATAAAGGAAAATATTACTCTTCAGCAATTAAAATTAAAGAGCCTTCATGTTATGCTTTCTGATTTATTGACCTTTTTCTCAAAATGTGTGTGTTCTTAGCTGGAATTTTCTACAGCTTAAGACATTTTTTTCAAGAAATGTTCCATGGAAAACTATAAGAGTACTCAAATACTAGAAAAAAAATACAGGCAAAATGGAAGATATCAACATATTTAGACTGTTTCRGCTTGGAAAGAGACAGAGGAAAGCAAATACAGGTCTTTAAATGCTGGACACAAGAACAGCAGTGAAATGAAATCATCTGGTATCTAGGTACATAGTAAATAGGGCAAAAATAAAAGGCTAATAATGCAGAAACAAAATTTAAATACAAAATAAAAAACTCCTACTAATTCAAAAATCTGTAGGAAATTTAATAGTTTGAAAACATCATTAACTTCATCCTAGGATCTTTAAGAAGTTCATGAAACATGCTGGGAATAAGTGTAGTTGCAGTTTGCTATGATTAATTTGATTTTGCTTCCCATGGAGAATAAACAGAACTTGGTGTTGAACTTTGAGCATTTTTCTCCTGCTTKGTTACCTTCCAATTAAACCAGTTCCCTGATTCATCTCACTGTGCAACCGTTCAAATCCTCTTGCTCTCCAAAAGGCAAAGACAGAAACTGGCTTCTGGAAGCTGGGAATTGAAATAGACAAGTTTAGAAGGGACCACAGTAGTCATCTGGTCCAACCTCCCTGCTCAAGAAGGGTCATCCTAGAGCACGTTGCACAGGATTGCCACGTGGAATTGCTTCCTTTGGCTGATCTGCTTGGCATATGCAAATGAAAGAAATTCACAGAATCATGCCTTCTTCTCGTATTATACCATGGTCTATTTGGAAAGACTTTTTTTTGTTGGCAACAGTAATGAGATGGTCCTGAACTATGTTTGAAATTCCTAGGTGCAGTAACAAGTTGAATAAGAAAATAAAAAGATGCACTAAAGTGATTTAACCTCTACACATCCTGGGGACATGTTAGAACTCTTTTTAATTTAAAATTTTCATGAAATTTTACTGTTTTCAAAGAATAAACAAGGAAGACAAAAGCCATTTGTCAGATTTCTAAACAGATTATTTGGTAAAAGGACCAGAAGGACTTAATTCCACTTATTTAATGTTATGAAAAGAGCAGAAATCTTCCATCAAAGAAAATCATGGTTATAGGCAAATATAAGAATCAACTTGTATTTATTTATCAGGACCTTTCAATGAGAGCAATGTTTACTGAGGGCAAAAGGCAGGAGTGAGACAGATTTATGGGATTTAATTACATTTTTTTCCTCTCATGTTCCTAAAAAAGGTGATTTCCAACATTACTTCTGCTATTCCATCTCAACCAACTCTCAGTGACTAATCTTTTCTCACCAGCAGCTGTCAAGACTTCAGAATTTTTGGGGAGTGCTCCTGAGGTGTTTGGCATCTACACCTACCATTTCTTACAAGTCTTTTTCAAAATTTWTTCTCAAAAACCAATTAATTCCACATAGTTATCACCCTTCTTTTTGTGGTTTTAATGTCTTTTAATGCCTTCTATCTAAATATTCACATTTTCTTTTGATTTTATTTCTCATAATATGGGCAAGAAAAAGTGTCATACTTTTTCATTTGGCTGCTTTTCAGCTAACATAAATCCCATTCTTTGACATTTTTGCTCTGCTATCATCCATGTAGATGGGAACCGTCCATGGACTTCGAGGATTTCTCAAAGATATAAGGTAATTTTGATGTCAGAGGTACTTTATTTCAAGAATAAATTTCCAGAGGTAATATATACTAAATAGATGCCCTATTAATAGTAAAGCAGATTAATTTAAAACAAACAAAGGAAGAGAAACAAAAGCCACAACAAAATAAACAAAAATAAATGAACGAAACCCAAACAAAACCCCAAACAAACAAACAAACAAAACCACAAAGAAACTCCCAACTGGTTAGGATCTGAAAATATATGAATATAGGTCATAAAAATCAGCTACWGTACTCATATAGGAGTCAGATTATCATTTGATTAAAAGAAGAAARTAAATGATGCATAGGAAGACCTTTTAGGATTCTAAATTAATCATTCATCTGCATAATAATGAAAACAAAAGAGCATTTCAAGTTCTCTAAGTCCTTTGTTTCCTAATTTTCAAATTCAGTGTAAGACAAGTAATAATAAAGAACTCGAAACAAAAAGGACAAAGAACTGAAGAAGAAAAAGTACAGTGTTCTTAAAAGCCTCCAAAGACAGTTTTGAAAATAGCAGTACATGATAGCTTATAATTTACAGTCTGGTGAGAATTTTGCAAATTCTAAACATTATTAAAAACCATAATTTATTTCAACAGAAAAAAAAAATAAAGTGTTCCAATGCAAATGTAAAAATTACTAGGAACAAGAAAGAATTTCATATGACAGAAATGAAGATATTTGCACTGCAAACTCAGTAGATAAAACTTGATTAAGGTGTATAACATAAAATACAGTATAGTGAGGATAAATTAGGTACTTCTGCATTTCTGCAGTACAAAATTATAGGAATATTCAACAAAACTTAAAGCYGGAAAAGTCAAAATACATAAATGGAAATATTTTTGTGCTATGTTAAATTATTCTATGAAATGTGATGAAATAATTCTAAGTCAAGAGTGAAATAGATTTTAAAAAGCATACCAAATATGTCTATACAAAAAATGCCTATAATTACCAAAGATGTCAAGAATTAAAAAGATAGTAGACTATGAAATAATTTGTTCTGTAGACTGTATACCTCTTCTCTGATCCTTCTCTTTATTTTGTGAGGAATTTAGGAGCACATTCTCTTACATCATATATATTTAGTATATTTCATGGTTCACCATGGAAGTACTGGATAAATTTAGCTCAAAAATACCAAAATAAACATGCTGTTGATAAAACTTGTCCAGTCCTTAACAAAACCCCAGTCAATGGGATTTAAAGAGGTTCAGCATATATTTAGTAGATATAAGCAAATTCCTGTTTACACCTCACTAGTTGGTTGTATAAATAAGAAAGAGTTTTGAAGTTGCTGCCCTTGTCTTTCAGAGACACACACACACATTCCCCACCACCCTACAAAACAAAAAACCAAACCCACAGACATTTTCTCTCTTTCTCCTCAAATGGCTCTTAAAAGAGAACTACATGGCATAGTTAGACATATTTACTAATCCTCGTTTTGCAAGTTCTTTTACAATCTTTTATTTAATGCCTTTGAATGCCAAAATCTGCCAAGAAGTCTAATAAATTCCTGTAGTTCAGTAACAATGATTGCCAATACCTAGAAATCAGGAGCAAACCATAAGACAAATATCTGAAAACAATCCCAAAAAACAATTGTGAGTGACTAAGCAGCAATTTGTATGGCAGTAAAAAATCACTATAATTTAAAATTAGATGCTATTCATGGGCAATAATTAWATAATTAGATTCTGTTATTTTTATTACTACTCAAACTTTGAAAATTATTTTTCATGTTATTTTCAAATCAAATATAGATCATTTTAGTGAACATATCAAGAAATAGGAGAAAGATTGATTTCCTGGCTTTATGATTTTTGATCAAAAACTTTGATCACATTACTAAAAATATTAAAATTCCTATACGGCATGGTTAAAGCAAAAAAATAATCATTCCAAAATAAAAAAAAAAAGTTTAGCAACTTTAATAATGATCCATACTAAATTAATAACAAATACAGTAGAACATATAGAACATATTATTTACTGATCTAATTTAAGATTCTGTTTCTATTCATAGAAAGTCTGAGAACAATTTATAGAATTATTGAATGTACATTATCATTATCTGGAATTAGTCAATGGCATTTAAAGATACTCTTGAATCTGAAGATTGTCATCAGATTATGACTAGGAACAGATATTTTTGAAAATTATTACTAGTTATTATTGTTCAAGTGGTAATTAGTAATCCCTTGTATTTGCATTAATTTTATTTTTGGAAAAATCACTGTGGTACAGCTCCATTCCTTAACAGGGCTGTTATTTTTTCCTAGAATCTGTGTTCTAATATGAATCTCATAAAACTAGAAAGTTCTATGCACATGCTTTGTTAAGTGTTACATTATTTCTATAAAGCAATTTAAAGGTCCCACACACAATAATTTTTAAAACTCAGATGGGTCTGAGGACTTGTTCCTTTCCTTTTGTTATTCAGCCTCTTGTCATGTTCAAGGAAGAGCTCTGCCCTCTATGGCTGAACTCTATCTGTTGGTGAGGCAGAGACTTCCTCACTTTGCCTGTTGGATCCTTGTTTACTGCACCTTTTTTCTTGCCCTTTATTTCATATGCACACTGCCCTTTGTGTATGATCTCTTTCACTCAGAAGATTTTGACAGCTCATTCTGCGCTACGTGGTTTGCTTTAACACGTGGATTTTGGCTACCACTGTTCCAGTTCTTAAAGACTGCAATTCATAGTGGCCTCAAGGCCTGCTGATCTCCAGGAGGAACATCATCTGAGGCTTCACTCTGAATCTCAATGCATCCTTCCCAATACAGTAAATATTTTTCTCTGAGCTGCCCAAGRGCACTGTTTGCATTAGTGTTTAAGCTCAGCACATACCTCAAGAGAACATGAAGAAGGGTGTACATTCAGAATGAAAAGTTTCCAGTGTGTCTATAGTATTGATTTTAATTTGGGGAAGGATATAACTTCAGAGAATGAACATTGGTTTACATATGATTTATTTAAAAAAAACAAAAACAAAAATAAACCCCAAAACTCAAACAAAAAACAACCAAAACCAAACCAAACAACAATAACCAAAATAAAAGCAAATGCCCCAAAACCAAAACCAAAACAAAAACCAAAAAAAAAAACCCAAAACAAAAGCAAAACCCAAAAACCAAAACAAAAAATAAAAGCAAACTGTTTCTAAACATGCACCAGCAACTCAAGCATAGGTACCATAAAGCTGGAGCATATGGTCCCATGTCATTGGGAATTCTCATTTTCTCCCAGAGCAATATCCTTTGTAAGGTTGAATGCTTCTAACATTATCCATAAAATGTTATCAGTCTGCTGAAATTCAGTCCAAGTTTGATGGAATTACATAAGTCCACTGGGAACTGCTGATCTAACAAAAGGGAACTTTCAACATGGGTATTGGGACAGGCCCACAGGRAGTCAGGAACCACCCTCAATAACAGTGCATTTGGAAGGCATATTTCTGTGAACTACTGTCACTAATGTAAACTAGAGATACARCAAAACCCATTTGTCTGTTTAAATGTTTACTTTTATATATGCAATAAGATATATCATGCCTTTATAGGAATATATCTTAATATATAATGTAGATATATACACAAGTAAAATATTAATCTATAAAACTTCTTGTCAGCATGGAACATGTATTTCTGTATTTATACAGAACGTATCGTATATATAAGTATAAATACAGGTAAATTTAAAAAAGCAAAATCAAGAATTCTGTTGAACATACCTGCTAGAAAGATGACAAGAAAACAAATCCATGAAAGGTGTTAATGATATTACCTAAAGCACAGTATCATAAGACTGAGGAATCCATAGATAGTGAGTCCACATCCTTGAATTCTTCTGGTGTTCTTTATCTTTGTACCTGAAACATAGCGTAAGATACAGTTACTCATTGTTCCTGGAGCTGAAATAAAGCCAAACAAGAGGAAAAATAAATGACTGGAAGGAGCACTAAGCAAGTTGCAGACAAAACAAAACTGGGAGAAGATGTTGACTCCCTTGAAGGCAGAGAGGCTCTGCAGAGAGACCTCAAAAAATCAGAGGACTGGGCAATCACCAACTCTATAACTTTAGTTCAACAAGGGAAAGTGTCATATTCTACACCTGGGATGGGGCAGACTTGGGAATGAGATGCTGGGAAGCGGTGCTAAAAAAAGGTGCCAGAGGTCCTGGTTGGTGCCAAGTTGACCATGAGTCAGCAGTGCCCTGGCAACCAGAAGGGCCAGGAGTGTCCCGGGGGGCATCAGGGACAGCATCACAGCCAGGCGAGGGAGGGGATTGTCCTGCTCTGCTCTGCACTGGGGCAGCCTCATCTCAAGTACTGGGGGCAGTTTTGGGTGCCACAATATAAAAAAGATATTAAGCTATTACAGGGTATCCAAAGGTAGGCAATAAAGATGGTGRAGGGCCTGGAGGGGAAATTGTATGAGGAGCATCTGAGTTCACTGGGTCTGTTCAGTCTGAGGAGACTGAGGGGACGCCTCATTGCAGTGTGCATCTTCCTCATGAGGGGAAGAAAAAGGYCAGCACTGATCTCTTCTCTGTGGTGACCAGTGACTGGAACCAAAAGAATGGCCTGAAATTGTGCCTGRGGAGATTTAGTTTAGATATTAAAAGACGTTTTTCACCCAGAGGGTGGTTGGGCAATGGAACAGGCTCCCCAGGGAAGTGGTCACAGCACCAAGCCCGACAGAGTTCAAGAAGCATTTAGACAACACTCTTGGACCCATGGTTTGACTCTTGGGGATTGTCCTGTAAAGGGCCAGGAGTTGGACTTGGTCATCCTTGTCAGCTCATTCCAGCTCAATTTATTCTGTGATTCTGTGAGTTCAAATAAAAACTAATTTTTTACCCAAATAACTTATGAAATTGGCTTATATAAAAGTTATCCACTAGTCTTTAAAACTGCTTGAGAATTAGCTACTTAACTCTTCCAGAGTTTTAATAGGGTTTAGGTGCATAATTCAATTTAATCTCTGATAAACCTATATGACTCTGTGATATAATATATTTTAAACACTCACTACTTAGAAAGGCAGGCAAAAAAAAAATGAGGCTATAACATAAAAGAATTTGAGCTTACTGCTGAAGCTAATTTACATAATCCCATGTCAATGGAGATATAATCATGAACTTGAAGTTAGGGAATACTAATTTGCTTCTGAGAACAATGCCTAATTTTTAGGGGAACATATTAATTTAGGCWTTATATCATATTTAAATGTTGGTTATATTCAAGTCATCTGATCAGACCTTTATACAAGTCAAACATAAGCTTTGTTGTCAATTATTTCACCACAGCAAAAATTCACAAGATCAGAAAGGCGGTCTCCTCGTGACAAACTGGGAGAGAGATGGTATCTTCATCAATGGTCCACACCTACATTAAACATGCTATTTCAGGAAAGAAGTCATATTTATTTAGGTCAGATTACAAGAATACAGAGGCTAAAGCAACCTCAGCTAATATAGTCTAAAATACAATTGAATTTGGAAAAGCACCTAGCATGAAAAGTTATTTTAAATGTAATTGATAAAATTAATGATTCTTAAAAACAAAGCATTTCATTATTTTTCTGTCACTGCTGTTTTAGGGTTGAGGTAAAAAATGAAATTATATTAATTAGGGAAAATAACAAATATTAKGCAGATATTTTTGCTAAAATTACTACTTCACATAGTAGAGATGACATGATCCTAAAACAGCATTATTAGGTTGTAAAAGTTAAACTTTGAAAATTAAGGCTAAATTATGGTTTCTTGTGCAGCTCTAATAGTGTTCTGTGCACCTGCATTATGAGAAGATTTTAATTACCTGATCACACTCATTTTTGCATAGGATCTCTGCCACTGCTAGTGCATAACCTTCTCTAAAGAAAGAGTAATTAATTTCTTTGTGGATTTTCATGTGGTGGTCATGACAACAGGAGATGAAGGCTTGATGAAAATAATTTGTCTTCCCAACATTGCTATTTTTTCTATCTTAACATTTGCTACACTTTGCACAGCCTTGTTCCTGGAAAAAGCTGTATTGTTCTGAGTGAAACTAGCTAAGTATAGCCTGAGGCAGACACACAGCATGGAAAAATTCATACCTAACTTTAAAGTTTTTCAAAGTTGTAAACCACTGAGAAGAGGATCTTTTAGGTGGAATTGTCAGAAAACCTCCACAGTAGGTACCACAAGCAATTTCCCTATAACATGCCCTTACTCTCAACTGGCATCAATTAGCGTCCATGTAATTATTTCAGTCTTACTTATAAGAGTTGAAATCTGCCAGAAAAACTTGTATTTGAACAAACATAGGAAAAGACAGAAGTTTAGGAAACTAGTTTAAAACTGAAACCAAACAGAAAAACATATTGATGTGAGGACACTGGAAATCCAGGCTTAGAACTCAGGAAAGGGAGACCTATAAGGCCTAGGCAAGCCTTGGTAACAAGCTTGCAGCAGAGAACTGCAATTCAGAAAAAAAAAAAAAAGAAATAGAATGGTGGAAGAAGTATGCCTGGCTGGGAAATCTCATAATAAACAGAGTGGAGAATAACCTCATTGGAGAAAGAAATGGAAAAGTCAGATCAAAAGACAAGGAAAAGCAAAGCTCAAAGGTCAGGGGAAAATCGGTTAAGATTAAATGCATGGAAGAACAGGCACTAAACTCTCGTGATAGAGGGTACTGGGTTTGAAGCAGAAAGACTATATTCAGGGACACTACTTTCTTTCAGGGAAATGCTGGCACATCCTGTTCTCATCTCATGGGTACRTCAGCTTTATTGATTCTCTCTTTATCTCCGTGTGATTTGTGCRTTAAACACAAGTGTCAATGGCAACATACATTCACAGTCATTACAGAAACCTGAATAACTGTGCAGTCACATTAATTCTGACATTTGTTATTTCATCATTCTTCAATTTACAGTGGCAATGTTTTTCTTGTAACTTAGGTTTTCATGTGTTATTTCTTTATTTCAACTTTGGCTCAAAACTAYGCTAGATGTTTCCCAGCAACATTTATAAGGCCATTTATAGATATTTATGAAGATTTTCATAATTAAAACTTGCCCTAAAACTCTTTGGCTTAAAGATAGTTTTTAGTTTAACAGAGTTTTCAATTATTTTTTTTCATTCTAATGTTTTCTGAAAATGCCACAGTCATTCTCATTTGCATTATTTGTACTTTTGCACATTACTTTCATTTCTGTATTCTAGTTGTATTTTATTTGTACTATTTATACACATGCAATGGACTGGCTTTATCTTCACAGTATTTAAAACATATATATATTTATGTACTGTAATTATATTTTATTCAGTAAGCATTAATTAATGCTAGGTATTAGAATGAAAAGAGAATTTGAACAAGTGTCCAGACTTTTCCTCGAGGGAGACAACTATTTTTCATTTAATAAACAAAAAGCTTTTACATGCCCTAAGCAGCCCTGACAGTTTTGGTTGTTCAGTATATTTGCATTTGTCTAAAACAACTGTATAGAACACATCACACCACTAAGGATATGAAAGCTAGTACATACTGAAACATATGCTTTATCTGTTTCTACTAGCAGCTTCCATGGGTTCAGTTTAACTATTTCCTTACAACATTTGCATCGCACATAGAGGTAGGATTTTCAATTAATAATGTTTTTTAATCTATGCATTAAATACATTGGCTTTTGGGGCCCTTCAAAATGATGAGCATTTTGAAGCTTGAATTGCACCAGCAGATTTGATGCATTTAAAGTTTCTTCATCCTGTGGATAGGGAAACTGTTCTCCTGTTCTAGGATGTCTTTCAAAAGATATAGATACATGCACAAACATGCTGATACAATATTGTGCATTGACTCTCGCTTCCTCTATAATTCCCCTTCTCAGCTGGCCAGGGGAGAGAAAATATAACAAAGGTTTGTTGGCTAAGGTACAGACAAGGAGACATCATTCATCMAATACCATCAGTGGCAAACCAGCTTGAATGAGAGATATTAATTGATTTTACTACCACAAAATCAGAGTAGGACAAAGAGAAATAAAATAAATCTTTAAACATTTAAGATAATGCTATTTTAGGATCAAGTCATCTCTACTATGTGAAGTARTAATTTTAGCAAAAATATCTGCATAGTATTTGTTCTTTATTTTCCCTAATTAAGTTCTTTTCAAGAGACAAACCCTGTTCACTATACTAATAAAAAGGGAAGTAAGAGTACAAAAGGAATAGGTAATGATTTTTTTGCTTGAAAGATTCAGAACACATATTATCAAAGCCTTTCTTGTTGCATCAGTTACCCAGTGTGATTAAATTAGGGATAGCAAGTGCTTAAAGTTAGGCAAGCAACCAATAAGCCATGCACATGGACAGATATTGGGAGATCCTCTCTTATCCAGGACTCATTTCTTACAGGAGTTTTCTGCACAGTGAACAAGAAGCTCAGTTTTTTTCAAGTGGTTTCCAGAGAATGAGTTTTATTGTTCCTGTTTTTCAGTTGCAACACATTTCTGAAACGGTATAGGTACAGACAGGCGAGCTGGAGGTTTTTGCTATGAAAATACTTCTGTATTCTCTTCACCATACTTCTTGTTTTTATCAAAGTAATGAGGCGAACAAAACAGTAGAAAGTCATCAGAGTTTGCACAAGCTTAGAAAATGGAAAGAACATGAGCTGATTAAAACCAGGGTGTGATACAAGACAGCTATTAGTTTGTCAATTATTTAGACACCTAGAGACACTATACTCGTTAGTCATTAAATTGCTCACACGGTTCTTTAAAGTGTGTGCTATGTGTTCTCTCTTCACTTCCTGTGGTCTCTATTTTTTCCAACAAAAGAAAGCAACCTAAATGATTGGTTTTTTATTCATGAATAAAAAATGTACATCAGTAAGGCTGCAGCTCAGAAGGAATATGCAATTAATTAGCAAATAAAAGGGTAGTTTTCTTGAGGGCTAAGTAATTTAAATGAGGTACCAATAATTTAGACACTGCTCAACTCTTGCTAGCTGGCTTTATAATGAAGTGATGTGTGTATTTAAATATTTCTTACTAATTGTTCCCTACATACAATGAAAATTGCCTGTTTTATAGTAGATTACATGTCAGGATAACTGACCTAATTAAATTAAGATTTCCCTACCTAGCAATGTATGTGTTGTAGCTGCTGCAGGAAGACTAAGCAGCAATTCCCCAAAATTTTGTGTTTAAGGCCTAATCTTTTGAGAATTCTTGCTAGCCAATAAAAGTTATCTATTCTATATTTCAGTCATCACATCCACAGCCTACAAATATGTTTGTTAATTTATGAAACTTACCACTTGAATTTACCAAGAAATCTGTGACATAGAATACGAATAATCTTTCAGGCAGTGTTACTGAAGTACAATGTATATGTTCCCCTGATTCTCAGAATTTGTTTTTGCAGATGCCACAGATCTGATTCTTTGAGAGCCCTATTTTAATCACGTACACATGAGCACTGAAATTAATGTCTGCATGGGCCAAGTAGGGCTTTTCAACCATCTGCTCGTATTTTGGCATASCTGCATATCTGAGATTAGAATTAAGGTCTAGGTGTCTAAAACTGGGTTTTACAGTTCTGCAGACAGGAATAGYAGATAAAGAATGAGCTCCCAGACAGGCAATACTCCATCATTCTAAAGCAAGAGCTGGTTAGTTGTTTGTTTTTCCCAAGACAAAATGCCCTAAGGCTTTCAGAAGGACATATTACGTACCTTTGCTTGTATTCAAATKCAAACATGACCAGTGGAATTACCACTAAGTGTCCCATATCCATAGCAGAGAATGAGGGGTTTTAGTTGAATATTTTTCCTTAGYGGCCATTATCACAAAGTCAGACAGAACTAGAACTTAAAGAATTTACCTTAGATACCAGTTTTAATCTTCTCTCCCTGGGAAGGAAAGTAAATTCCTTTTTTTTCCCATCTCCTGTCATTTTGTTCTCAGCCTCCATTTTAGGTAGTATAACCATCTCCTCCCTATCYCCATAGAACCACACAATACACATCCTGTTGTCTGAATTCCCAAAAGAAATCTTACTACCTTATATCARGTATTTTTATCATCACCATTTTTCCTATCTTTTTTAAAGCAAAAAATATCAACAAAGATAAGAAACATAGAGTACCAAATCCCCCCATGCAATTATCTCCCTATTTGTGAAGGCTATAGAGAGGAAAATACCTCTGCTAAGAGGAAATATCTTTTTGTATTTTGTTATGCAGCTTTTTGCCTTACATTAGACCTAAATTGTCTCTGAAATACCAAATGCCTCATTGATTGGAAGGGTCACTGAGAAGCATGATGCAAATTACTAATATTTTGCTATGATAAAGGTCAAAAACAGTCTTCTTAGAAAGCTTATTTATCAGATTCTTTTTTTATATTCTTTAGGGCAGATCTCGGCTGGAGTAAGCTGCCCTAACTCCAGGAGCCCTGATAATTTATCCTAAACTGAGTAGTTGACCCTCGGTTTCTAAACACCAAACTTTCCAAAATGGAAATAGAGAGATAACAATTATATTAAAGAACAGAGGCTGTTGAAAGAGAGGGTTTCTGATGTGACATTTCCACACTGTTACATTAAATTTGCAATGGAAATAAAGCAGAATAGCAGTTCTTTCTACCTTAGGCTCTGTATCCATTAAATGTTATGCACCCCCTGCAAGCAGAGATGACACCTTTTTGCTATCTGTCAAAATTATTCAAAAGGGGAAAAAAATTGTCTGTAGTTGCAGAGACTTGTTTGGGCTACTTCCATAAGCACCTCCCACAGAGTGTCAAAAGGACTGTGGGACTGCATCATTAAACGCTCTGCCCTCTTCCCACACACTTTCAGTTTTTCTAATATCTCTGAGAACACATGCTTTGGAGGAGCTCTCGAGCTTAGACTGTGGTTCGTAGCAAATGAAAATGCAGCAGGCAGAAAAATACAGGAAACTGGAAACTGGAGACATACATTTTGAGCATTTTCAATATGTCTAATTTATTGTTTTAATCTATTAATACTGGATAAAGTATTCTAATTTTAAAAGAGATTTGAAACCTAAAGGGAAGGAGAAATTAAAGGTATTTGTGACTTCTTATGTTCTGGCTCACTTTATAGACTATTTAACCAGTTACAAATGCAAATAAGCACCAATGCTTGAAAAGTTTGATGAGCTATGTCAAATTATTATGATTGCCTTATCCTGATACATCACATAAAAGATATGCCATTAAGATTGCATATGCAACACTTACTGAWAACTACTGCTCTTTTCCTCAGAAGAAAGATGTTCCTCCTCTAATGCTGTAGACATATTCAGCTCAGAAGAAGAGTCTGTAGACTAAAAAAATTCAGTTTATGCTTTTTAATGCAAAATAGTAGATAATAATAGACATGCTGCAACATGTGATTTCACAGGGAATGGCTTTGCACCGGGAAAATTACCTTATTTTTACTTTTTTTAGATTACTTAATTAGGAGATTACTTGCCCTACCCCCAGAATATTTTTCCTTCAAGTGAATGTGGAAGTTTATGGAGTAAATGTTGTAGTAAGAACAGGATGGTTCGGCTCCATTTTTTAGAATTATTAAAAGTGTTGAAGTGAGTAGACAGAGCACGCTCAGACACAGGACTCAGTCCTTTGCTCTGGTCTAGATCCTGCTGTCTCTGATCCTGAAAGGGCTAATTCAGATTTTGTGATGCCTATTTGTATTCAAAATGAAAATAACAAGGATAATGTATGGGATCATAAACAAAGGATGGAATTAAAAGAGAAGCATGGATTTTCCTGATATTTTCATTTTATTAGGCTGGCTAACAACTTCATCAAATGAAATATTGATTTTTCTGATGACAAATCCAAACAGAATCCTATTTGAATTCAGCTTAACCTAATTGCTATTTATCTAGCATTAAGAGAAAAAACGACAAAAAAGATTTTCCAGTTTAATGTACCACAGCCCATGAAGCTATTTGTCAGCTTGACTGTATATTGAGGATCCCCTGTGAGAGACAGGCACCTGCCAAAAAAAGATAACAAATATTCAATTGGCTACTTTTTATACTACATATACCACTTTTTCTTTGACTTGTACAACAAAGAAAAATAAACGGCAACACAAACAGTTTTGGGCAGAGTACCTCACTGAATAATATTCTCTAAGAATATTTTGCATATGTTATTGATACATCTCTTATTATGCACAGACTTACTTTGAGAAATGATGCATGAAATGTACTGTATGCAATGAAGGCTTTCAGGGTATCCTACAAGGGGAAAACACACCTTTTCTCCTTAGGATTTCTAACATTTTGGAACATTTCAGACATCTTAACTTGGAGAAATAGAAATATGATCAAATGTAAAGTCTGAATAATTAAACTGGCTAGGTTGACATTGRCATTCTACTATCATAAACCATAGCAGTTAATAAAAGTAATATTTCAGACATATTCATAATTTCATATTTCATGTCTTAAAGCCAAATTCTATTTCTTAATGCCTATGAAAAGACAAAAGATTTCAACTAAACTACTATTCATCCAATTGAAAAAATAACTGATGCTTGCAAACTGACTGATAATTAAACACAAAGCATAAGAGATGCAGGGACAGTACATATACAAAATGTACTGTGCTAGTTAATAAGTTGAGTTTAGCTTTAGTTATTCTTGCAAATACCTCAAAGTATATTCATTAGTGATTTGCAGCATATTTTTTCAAAATAAGCAATTTTTATGCAACTGTGATACAACAGTTCATGAGGGCCAATATGGTGAAAACATATTCTGTGCAGAATCATATTTCTCCTCAGTCAGCAATAGATGTGAAAACTACCTAAAATAAATTCAGAATTATAGTTGGGAGCATAATTTTAAGTTATGGAATTTGCCAGATTTATGTAAACCCACATTTTTTTCTTTTTTTTCCAAAAATGAAGGAACAAATTTTGACCATCTGAATCAGGCATGGTTTAGGAGTGGGAAACAAAACAAAAACAAACAATAGAAAAAAAAMCCGCTTGAAAACTGAGTTTACTAAGCATGAATCACAGTCCCACAGAATTGTTTAGGTTGGAAGTGACTGCTTGAGATCATATAGACCAACCTAATAGTGAAATACTATTGTTATCCTGAAGAGATATTTTTAATTGAGCTCATCACTGTAGCTGCTCCACACAGGCTGAATTGTGTACCGTTGCTTTAGAATATTAGGCTTTTTCATGTTTTGTATAAGGCTATAAAAAATTGCAGCAAAAAGATATCAAAAAAGTACTTTCTTTAGAACACAAAGAGATTAAATAAGCATTCCATAATAACCTGTCATTTCCATAATTATCTGTTTTTTAAAATAAATTTATCAAGAGTTGTAATGGTAGATACAAAAGGAAACCAGGAAGGTAGAAAACAATTTTCTCTTTTGAAGAAGATCTTCCAAGCTTTCCTGTCCAGTGGTCAAATTACAAAAGAAGTCATATTCTTAAACTTCAAATTTGGCTGCATTTTTATTTCAGCTGGAAAATTTTTCCATATCTGTGGTCAAAACTTTATTGAAAGGATTGTCCATGAATTTCCATTAGATTATTTTYCATAATATAATGGATAACTCACTTAACAGTGTCTGTGGAAAWGCTTTCAGGGGAAATATGCATGCAACTGCATATCATCAGGAGTCACTTCCAAGAGGAAGACTTCCTTTGTTTCCTGAACTTAACAAAATTGCTTCCTACATCTGTACTCCAGAAATCGGACRATAAAATAAAATATGTCTCTTCGTAAGAACTTCCTTCTTACCTTAATGCCTCATAAGAGCTACTGACATTGGTCTGTGTTTTTAGGGGTTTTTTAGTTCTACTCAGCAGCCCAGTTTCTAAAATCATCCATTCAGATTTCCTATTCTGCAGTTTTTTCAATGTAAAAAGCTGATAAATGTGAAAACAAGTACAGTAAAGGAATAACACTGGTTTTTGTCACTTGAGACTGTATCTGCTCGAATCTGCAATTTTTTTTACAAGATTACTTAAGTTGAATTCCTGTTCAGAGGCATAAACATGGATAGCTAGCGAAATGTTCCTTAAAAATCCACTCATCCTTCTCAACTTCCAAATTCTTTTTGGTTTGCTTTTTTTTCGTTATGGCTCTCAAGGCTCCTACTAGATGGCAAAATGGGCTGATTGTTTCTCCATTTTACAAATTGCAGTTAAGACATATTGGTAGAAATACTTTAAAAATCACCTCTTTTATCCCTTCTACCCTGCAAAACCAAAATGAAAGTAAATGCTAATCTCTCCTTTTCCCCACATTCTTTTTCATGCTAAGCTTTATATACTATCTAGAAATTTCTATCCAAAGTCTCCTCATAAGACTTCCTAATCAGTAAAATTTAAAAGGATTTAAGTAATCCTCTGCATCCATGAGAGGACTACCCTACAGAGTGTCTCAAAGTTTTCTCTTAAAATATTGCTTGAGAAAATATTTAGTAACAATTGCATATTATGTAGACAATTCATAGCAAAATACCACATTTTGAATTCTATGAAAAGTCCAGATTAGTAGAAGACAGCATGGCCTCTGAAATCAGCAATTTTACTGACAGCACTTTAGACAAGAAGTAAGCTCAGAAAATATTGTATTATGTTTTTATTCTAAAACCTGAAAATTATCTCAAGTAAACCATGACAGTGACTTATACTACAGTATGTAAATTAAGCTGGAAAAACTTTTAGAAGCAAATAATAAATTTGAATACATTTCATTTGCTTGTCTGAATTTCAGAAAGCCCTTTGTCACTGAAGATAAGCAGAAAAAGAAAAAAAGCATATTTTGTATCATTACTTTCTCTCACCAAGTGTTTTCTTTCTCTTATTCTGTCTCTCCAGGTAATAATTTGAAAGCCAACACTTTTTCCGTTGTTGAGTTGTTGCATTGTGACCCATCCTATCACAATAATTAGAGGAAACAACATTGGTAAAGTAGCTGATAGCTCTAAAAGCAATCAAAGCCATTTAAAATAATTACCACATTTACTCCTATTTTGACTGTGTTTTCTCACTTTAACTTAATATACTTTACATTTTGAAGGATGCAAAATTGGAAAATTTTTCAAAAAATCCTGAGCAGCTGAAATACCATAGGCTGAATTAGAATTCTAAATACTCAAGATGTTTTCAAAATGGAACAGCTGGTAACATTTTTGAGCCATTTTTTCCCCATGGGAATTTTAGAATGAATAATTTCTTAAAGATTATAATTTATAATGACTGATCGGAATATTTATATRTCATAGCATAATACCATCAATTTTTACATTTGAAACCTTACGTGGAATGAGCAAAATAGAACATATGTCATAATAAAAGAGTAATTGAATTTGCATTTAAATCTTATCAAAGTATTTGCAGCATTATTTATTATGCCCAACAGTAATTTAGTACTTTCATAATGGAATGTTTGGAGTACCAGGAAGGTTGGAGTCACTGAGACAGACACCTGTCACAAACCCTACAACAAAAGAGTGTGACAATTAAATGTACATTACACAGGTACTATGACTACCACTCAATTCCAAATTGCTTTTTGACTGACATTTGCATATGGTTTTTATGAGGCRGTTTGACAGGAAACAGGATTTCTGAGATCCTGTGGTCAAGCCAATGGATGTTCAGATTTTGATATTGGCAACTTATCCGGCCAGTGGGACACTGGATCCACCTCTGAGAACACAGGGTTAAAGCAGGGCTCTCCCCCTCGGAAGCTCTCTTGGGTTCCGGTGGGGAAAGAGTTCGGATCTCTCCCCCGTCCGGCTGCTCCTGCTGGGCGAGGGAGGGGAAGCCATGCGGCCGGGTGAGGTAGGCCGGGGCTTTGGACAGAGATGGGAGGTGAAGGGGCCCCGGCATGGAAGGGTGGGAGAAGCATCAGAGGCATCGGGCAGCCCCCCCAGGAGAGAGAGAGAGAGTAYAGCCTGTGCTTGTGACTGTGTTACCTTGAAACTTGATAACATGTGCCAGGCTGAGAAGAAGAAGTGGGGGAGAGAAGGTGTCCGGCCGCTTGTGCGAGTCTCTCCGGGCAGGCAGAGCCCAAGTTTTAACCCTTATGTGGACAATGAAAATTCTGCAGAGCATTGACTTTTCCTGCAATGGAGCAGAAGATGAAGAGGAAATTGAGTGAGTGAGATGAAGGCCTGTGCCAGAAGGAGAGAGAGAGCTGTTGGAGGAATGGAGAAGMGGGAGTGGCAATTTTTTTTTGCTGGACTTTTCTTGTGTGGCCATGGACAGAACCATTTTTTTTTTTTCCCCGTGATACAGAGACTGCATTTAGGGGGAGACAGGCCTCAGAACCGGAAGAGTCAGTGTGGATGCCCCTCGGCCCCAGGGGGTGTGAAAATATGGGGGGGACAGGTGTCCCAAAGGAGAGACTGTGCTTTGCTTTTTTTTGGAATGAGACAATGCATCCTTGAAAGACAACCCTAGAAGCAGCTCTGGTCCATGCACAGTGGTGAGAGCACTGAGCATGGAAGGAAGATGTCACGATGGCAAAGGATCTCTCCGGGTGGTGCTATCAGTGACATGGAGACACCCGAGGTTTCAACAGTGTTTCCAGGGGAAGCCTATGGTACAAAGAAGGACTCCTTCTCCTCCTGATGAACTCTAGATTGAGTATTCCGAAGAGTGGTGCAGGATTGAGAGTTGGTGTTTGGGCGATGTATTGTATTGGAAATTTGGGCGGGGGAGGAGGAAAATGCTTCTGTGCAGTTTTCATTTTCCTTGTTTTTTTTTTTTTTCTCTTGTAGTTTAGTTTTTCCTTTGTAGTGTAGTTAATAAAGTTTTCTTTGTCACTAAGTGAGAGCCTGCTTTGCTTATTCCTGGTCACATCTCACAGCAGACACCAGGGGGAGGGTATCTTCATGGGGACACTGGCATTGTGCCAGTGTCAAACCATGACAGTCTTAGACAATATTACTGTATCATTGGACTACTTTAAGGTTTGAGCTTCCAAATTAGACCAAGCTGATTTTCAAAGATGTTTAACTTCCATAAGTAGATTTCCATAATGTAGGATTTATTGTTGAAAMTGAACTTTGCATTTTCCAAGTTAATACCTTCTGAGATTTGGGGACCATTCTAGTCAATTTACCTWAAGCTGATAAGATGATATTTCTAATTATTCACATTTTTTTCTTGAAAATTTCCAGTAATATTTGTTGATTAAAATAGTCAGTAGGAATACATAAAACATACAATATTTCTGTAAATTCTAAAGATACACAATTGCAAAAARGTATCTTCTAAAGCCATAATTCTTCTGTCCACACTCATTGATTGATTACCCTTCACCATTCTTATGTATCACAGGAGAGTTGCTGAAGGATCATGCTGGATTTCCAGGTACTTTACACAGAGGCCATACCAGAGACCACAGCACAAAGGGGACTCTCAAGTAGCCTTTTTTTAATGTTTCCATTAATTCATGTGATTTTTTAATTTTTTTTTAAAAGTTGTGAAATCAAAGGAAGATAGAAATAAGATATTAAAAAGAAGATAGACATTACCCATTAGAAACTACACAGAGACATGGCTACCTCAGGTCTGCTTATTTAGGTGAACTGAAAACTGGGAGTGGGGAGGGCAGGTATGACCAGGTAGAAGAAAAGAAACTGTAGTTACCATGTGCATGATGTTTTCCTTTCTTTCATATATCTTCAACAATTTGCTCATCCTTATTTTCCGCACGAAAGACACTTGGATATTGGACAAAGAATATAAAGTATATATATAATATATTTACTATAAAATATAAATATGTCCAAAAATTGGACAAGAATATAAAGGATCCTCAAAGAATTCTGTATTTTTTATAGACTTTAGAAATACAGATATAAAGAACTACTGGAAGACTGGCATAAGAAATTTTAAATGCCTGGGGAGGACTATCTAAATAATGGTCCTTCTTCCTGACCTGATCTTCTAGGCTAGGCCAAGAAGGCTTTTACCACAAAAATGACTGTTGAGTTCATTCAAGCACCTGCTGAGATAAAGTCAGCCACTTGTTCAAGTACCAAAGGTGAGAGAACTCTTACCTCTTAAAATTGGTTTTAGAAAAAGTAAACAACCCAGGAAATAGGAAGTTTTTTTCTCTTTTTAATTGTAGATCAGACCACGCCTCTGAATTTTAATGAGATAATTTTCATGACCTTTAAGTGAAGCTAGCTTATAAGCTTTGAGCACTGGAAGTTTGCATACTATTCTAGATATAATCCGAAGTATAGCCTGGAAAAACCAGAGAAGAAAAAGCTGAATCAGAAGTCTCAACTTTGAGCATAAGGCTCAGAGTTAGGAGGGTTATACCATTCTAAGTTATGAAAGAAAATGATTTTTCATACAAAAGAGACTGCCCCCATCAATATGCACATTATGATTAACACTGCCWCCTCTGATGAGAGTGCTCATCAATGAAATGTATTTCTGTAAGCTTAATGAAACCTAAAGAATACTCCAGGAAGGTCCATAATTTCATCACCCRAGTAACAAAGATAATCAAAGTCCAACAAAAAGCTGAGCTGACAGGTCATTAAAACCTACAGACACACATCCACACACAYACACACACACACACAAAAGGCATATTATTTCCCCCCGAAAGCAAGGAGCAATGACTTAGAATGACTTCCACTTTTATTTATGTATAGCATTTCAACAGAATTCTTCAGCCAAACAAATCCTGAAGTCATGGGCTTACTACTTCCTATACCTTTTAAAGACCTCCATCTGAAATTTTCTGTCAATTCTATGCAGCTTTTTTCAGTTTGGACCAGACACTGATTTAATCTCTGTTTCCAACAAGAAATCTCCAGTTTGGCTGCACTAGAAAGAGTGCAGCCAGCAGTTTGAGGTGATCCTCCCTTTACTCACCCCAATGAAGCCACCTGTGGAGGGCTGTGTCCAATTCTGGGCTCCTCAGCACAAGAAAGACAAAGAACTACTGGAGAGTGTCCAATGGTGGCCACAAAGATGATTTGAGGTCTGGAGCGTCTCTCTTAGGAGGAGAGACTGAAGGACCTGGGTCTGTGAATACAAGACTGAGAAGGGATCTCATCAATGCATATAAATATCTCAAAAGCAGATGGTGGCAAGAGGATGGTGACAGACTCTTTCAGTGATTCCCCTTGACAAGGAGCAGCGGCCATAAACTAAAGGACAAGGTGTTCCATCTCAGTGTGAGGAAGAGCTTCTTTGCCACATTGAGGATGGCAGAGCTCTGGAGCAGACTGCCCAGAGAGATTGTGGAATCTCCCTCTCTGGAGACATTCCAAACCCATCTGACAGATTCTTGTGTAACCTGCTCTGGGTSACCCTGCCTTGACAGGGGAATTGGACTGGATGATCTTCAGAGGTCCCTTCTAACCTTAATGATTCTGTGATTCTCTGAAAATGCTTCAGCAGAATATTTTTTTGAAAGATTTTCTGTTCATGCAGTCCTCAATCTTTCAACCCTCATTACACAAAGAATTTAGATCTTAGAATCTTTCTAAGGCATCCCTTTTATTTTTTTCCATAATAAATTATAGACACGTAAATATAGTTATACTGAAATCCTTTTGTGATTATAATTTGAGCCTAGACTTAGGGTTTTGCCCACAGTTTTGCTCAAATATATTTTTTTCTAACGTCTTTCTTCTTCTTTGTGTTGCCATCGAGGGAAGGAGATAAGGTTGTCTTAAACCTGTTTGGGCTACTGTCTCAGTTGATTTCCTTCTTTTTTTCCTCTGGTTATTATAGGTTTTTCAGGATAGACTTGTCTCTGAAATTTTTAGKTTGAATGTTTGAAGTGTGAGATAACATCCTTACAATGTTTGGCTCTTTCTTAGCTTTCATTCAGTGACATCAGTTCAAAGTTTCATTATTAACGCTAAATGCTTTAGTTAGAAACTCTTTCTGTTTTTAAACTTGTACAAAATCTCAAAACCAGGAAAAAACAAGCAACCCAGATGAAAACAACAAGCAACTCAAGAGATAAGAAGATTTATAAAATCAACTGTAATTTCTCTATTTTAAAATTCTGAAACAGTTCATCAGACCAGTACTAAGCACTCAGCACTGTTTGCTATTAAGGGATTTTATCTCTTGCAGTAGTATCCAATAAAACACAGTGAAATTGAACCTCATGGAAGTAGGTCTTGATCAAAACTGTTGCTCTGGATTAAAGCTGTGTTGAACTTTCAGATTAACATAAAGCTGACAATATATTCTTATGAACCCAAACCCTAACAGAGAAAATTAATCTACTTTTTTTTTTTTCCCCCCCCAGTTGATTAGCAATAGGTTTGCAGGGCTATGAAATGGATGCATTATATTGTTTGGAAAAATGTRGATATACATCCTTGATTCTATCTGGATACATCTGCACAGTATTCTAAAGGCAGAAGAAGGTCTCTTCTCAGGAAGAGACTAGAGGTAAAGCCTTCCTCATGGATGCTTTGTAAATTGTGTGCCATCACAGCCACAAAATTTGCATGACAACAAATGATCTTTGCTCTGAATGATGCCAGAAAATGCCTTGTAGAATAACAGAAATGTAGTCAGTGGTTAAGTCTCTCCTTACATTGCCTTTTTGACGCTCCCATAAGGAACTTTTTAAAACATAAGATGTACTTTGGCATGTAACTCCGAGACCAACCCTGTGAGCAATAGAATCTGGAATTTTTGGATCAACCTGTGGAAACTCTCAGCAAGTTTCCACAATCTCTCACYCATGTGTTTACTACAACTTAACATTTACTGTATTATGTTGCTAAACATTTTCATTTAAGTGCATTTCATAAATGCCTTTGAAGTACCTTCACGCAACAATTTGTTCTTGCCTACTGCTCTATGTGCCCTATTAATTATTGTGTTGACAAGCTGTCTGCTCAGTTCAATGGATCATTTTGGGAGGAGAGACAAATTTAGGAACACTTCAGCAAATATTTCAGACAGCCTTTAAGTATTAATTTTATTGTCTCTAAATATTTCTGGGAAAGTGGATTGCTTCTAATTTTTAGGTAAGATACACTTTCTTTAAAATGGTTGAGGAATTTATTTGCTTTGTTTTGGACTCCTCCATGAGCAAGGTGTGAAATGACAGATAAATAAAAATTAAGTCAAGATCTCTGCATAATTAGGGGTGCAGTATGTAAAACTCAAAAAAAAAAAGCAGCTTAAGTAACCTAAGAGTAAAAGCACTTTAAATAAGCCAATATTTATTATTCCCCTTCTAACTGTTACATGGGTCAGAAAAATTATGCTGTTATACTGACATGTTTCACACCTAGAAAGAATTAATGTCAACAATCAGCTAGTGTGATGACCCTTCAAAACGGAAATGCAAACTTGGGTTAAACTAGGCTCAGATCCAGCAATTCCAATTTAATGAATGTGATAACAGCAGACCCAGTTAAAGTGAGTTGCTGACTAATTTCTTCCTATTACTTACAATGGCTAAATAAAGCCACCACTAATAATTTAAATTATGTTCAATTAAATGCAAACACAAGGAAGTAATCAAGTTATTATTTTGATAGAAATAAAAGATTGTCACAGATGTCAAACTCTCTTAARTGTAAGTACTATGGAGATACAAGATACTCTCCTGAAATAATTCCCGAAAGACAGAACAAATCCAAGTTTGAATCCCTGTTTTTTAAATACATAAACCTCATGGAAAATGAAATATCATATACTTTAAAAGCATGTTTCATTTTTGTATACCTCGTGATATAAAATACATGAAGACTTACTATTATGTTTCAGAGGATTCTGGATATAAGAAAGGTTATCATTACTCAAAATGTTACAGGATAAAAGTTCAGGTCTCCATCCAAATTATCATTGCTATCCTTAGCTTCCATGAATGGAAACCAAAATAAAAATACTTGGGGAAATTAATATGATTTTGAACAACAAAAAAGTAATTACTGCCCTCAATGACTTTAATAACAAACTTTTTTGACAAGTTTGTTGCATAAGTATCTAGCACACTCTGAAGGATACCAGCCGTGGTAAAAATTGTAAAGATTAATTAGGTAGACAGACATGCTAGTTGGAATTTTTGTTTTAATTTAAACATGCATTTATGTCATGCAATGCAAACTTGTATTTCCAAGCACTCTGACTTTCATCCTTACATTTTTGTTGGCAACAGGCTGACATTAAAGTTRTCTCATGCATATGAAGCATAACTATGATACTTTTCAGAGGACAAGTATGACTAGTTCATTATTTCTGTAGTTACAAGTAACGACTTTGGGAATGCTTAAAGAGACCCTTAGGTTTCTTGTTCCCTAGATTCATTTGTAAATTCCATATGTAAAACTGCAAAGAGGGAGATGTATAGTACCCAGATGGAAGATGGAAAGATCCCAGTTAGGAAAAAGGAAAAGATTGACACTATTAGTGTGTTCAAAAACGCAATGAGATCCCAGGAATGCTGCAGAATATCTGTCCTTCACGGTATCCAAACATGATTGAAGAAGGCACTCAGTAACCATCCCTGACTACGGCTGTTTTCAGCAGGTGCTTGGACTGGGCACCTCTAAGGGTCTTTCCCAACCACTGAATTCCTGTGGCTTTTTGAATGTCAGCYTCCCTGCCTTGCCAAAATTAGAGCCGTCTACAGCTTGTGGAAGTCGGYCTTCATTCCACCACTGTCCGGCTCCTTGCTTCCTATTGATTGGCTTATCTCTTACCCAAGGCACATCACCACAAATCTCATGGATGTGTTTTGTCCTGCTGAAAACAAGGCAGCGGCATTCTCGCTTTCTATTCTTTACCTGCCCAAGCCTCACACCTTTGTTATTTTATCTCTTGGTTAGGATTGGGTAATAAAGAATACTACTTAATGTGAATGCACAGCCTAACAGTTAGCCAAACTATTGTTTGACTGTTGAGAGGGAAATGACCCAAAGAATTTGTCAAAAGGAGGCTGCTTTGGTATAATTCTTTGCATGCTCACTACTTATAACTCATGTACTTGTGAAATTAATCTTAAAGCAAACATTAAAAAAAATAATTTTGCCTACTATGAACTCTCATGAGAAACTCAAATTCCTAGCAGCTTGCGAAAAGGGGTAAACTAGCCTGAAGAAGTCCTAAAACTGGRTTTCTGGGTACAAGAATACCATGCAAAAAAGTAGAACTCTGATTCAGAGGATTTTTTAAAGAGACTAAAGTCTTCTGCTCTGCTAAAATTACCTGCATAAAATTGTTTCTTGTGTGGCATTATGTGCACAAATATTTTTTTCCTGTGAGCATTCCCAAACCACACACATTTATGCATTCCATTGTAAGATGAGTTTTGCCTTGTATAGGTGCTTATACCCAAAAAACAAACACACCTGTAATTCTACTAGTGTCTCTAGGCAACATACAGCTGTAATAGAAAGCAATTTGTCTAAAAAAAGAAAGATTTTCAACTATAATAGTCCCTACACCTGAAGGTAATTCTTTTAGACTTCAACAATTATATTCATTTCACTGAGTATGATGAAACTTTCTGATTCCACAGACAAAACCACTTCTTCTGAAAATAACATTTCCAAGTCTTGTACAGTTTCTACTTCATCAGAGTAAAAAAACATTGTAGTCCAATTCCAGTGAACCAGTGAACCACTGAACCAGTGAACCAATTATGGAAACACATTATGAACTGACAAGTTCCTATAATAGCATTCCTAGCAGACAAAAAATAGAGATAAAATCTAAATTAGTCAAAGCCTTAGGCTTCCCCTTCACAACTAAAAGGCTACTAATGGGGAAACCAACAGAATATTACCTGATCCACCTCTTTATTTGGTTTTGGTTTTTCTTCTTTTCAAATAGACTATCATCTCCATTAAAGGTAAAAAAAAAAAAAAAAAAAGAAAGAAGGAAAAGAAAAACAAATACTTGAGGCTGAACCAAATTTGCCTGACAGAGAAACACAGGAAAACTTTGTTACATATAGATGGAATAAAATAGCACTGCCTTTTTGAGATAAAATAAAAGGGATTAAACATATTGGATCTTGATAGTTAAAAAGTAAATTTTAGGCATGTAGTAAACTGTCTCAGATCTGTAAAAACACTCAAGACATATATATTCCTCCTTTATATTTTTAAGAAAGTCCAGACATTAAGTTCTATACCTATGGTAAAAAGAAAAGTAATTTTATTTTGCATATGAGTTTTTTTTTAATAGGTCTAAACAGTGATGTATAGCAGACATTCTCCCAGACACAAATCTCCTGTACCAGATAGATAATTCCCACAGAAGTCAGTGAGGTTTCAGTAGTATTGATGCCTTGGGAGACTACCTGGAACAGAGGCTGGACACTGTTAAAGGAATAAAGTAGGTATTTATTAAAAGGCTTTCAAGGGATACACCTTGGGCAGTACAAGAGCCCAGCCGTGGCTTTACCCAAGACGGACCCAAGATGGACGCATGATGGATGACTAGCCACAAGCTTTTACACTTTCATAAGTCTTGGTTCATTTACATATTGGGGTTAATTATCCAATTACAGCTTCAGGTTATTAAGTCCCATCCTCCCAATTTTCTCTCCTCAATTTGCTGTTGTTTACACTTTTTGGGCCTGAAGCTCTGATGGTATCCTTGGTTCTCAGGCTGGAAAAGAATTGTTTTATCTAACTAAACTGTGAAGAGAATTTGCTAACACTTTATATGAAGTTCAGAGTCACACACTAAGGCAGTACAGAAGCTGGAAAATGTGAAAGCTAAAACTTAAGGCATTGGTATGGCACAGCAATACCAGTGCTGCAGTGGGTTCCATATATCTTATGACAGGCTTCACTTAGGAGCTTTGCCATAAAAGAAAACAGAGAGTGAAACTGTCTCTTTTCATTGGCGTTACCATGATGGAAGCCACTTTTTTTTCTCAGACTGCAGAGTAGACACCAAATGGAGGAAATTATCACTCCAGCATCTTGTGGAGAACACCAAAGTTTTATCTCTCTTCCACTGTGTTTTTGCTTCGCTACATTGCTTTCCAACTGCCCTGGCTGGACTGGACAATATAATTCCTACTTTTCAAAGTCTCCTTGGCCCTGACACCTTTATTTCTGCTGGCACACTCAGTGCTTGACTAGAAGCTTGACTCACTTGTTGATATAATATGTCCCCAGAAAAACTTCTTACCTTGATTTTTCCATTCATAAAATTGGGATCTTTAGGGTGTTCCAGATATGCCATTCTTGGAGACATGGTCTAGATGACAACTGCTGTTTGGATAGAAGGCTAAACATACATAGGGTGCATGACCAAAAAGCCAAAACTCTTTGAGAGATATTTATCACCAAACTGACCATGTCTGAGCGGAAGGCAGCCAGATTTCAGAGCCAGCAGAGAACTTCCAAGACACTTTTGACAAAAGAAATCAGCGTAAAGAGAGGTATAGATGAGGCATGAAAATCTGTAGCTGTGGGTAGATACACCRGAGTGGCAGTGACTGCAGACATGGTCTGACCAAGCACTGCCACCTGTCTCCTCATCCCACTGCAACCCTGCAAAGGGGTACAGAGGAGCCCTCCCAAGGGTGCTGCATCTAGCTTGGTGCAGGCAGCATGTGAGACCCCCATCCTGAGGTGTCTGGGGTTGTGGGGACCGTCACTGTTGTGTACGTCGGCAGGCTCTAAGGAGCCTGCATGAGGAGCAGCTGGGCTGGAAAGATTTCCAGGGTCAGGAGAATGAGATTATATGGGGACACTATTCCTCCCTCAAAAGGGAAAGGGGCCTGGAACCCAAGTGTGCTGAATGTGGGGGAGAGGAAGGTAAAGATTTTTGGGGATTTGTTCTATAATCATGWTAAGAAATTCATTGTCTTAACAGTTTTAAATGTCTAGTATAATGATTTATTTGTTTCATTACTAATGTTGAATGCATAGTTCATTGAATGCTACTTAATTACCAGTTTTAAATTAACCCGTGTCTTGCTTYAATCCTAATTTGAATCACACTAAAGCAATTATTCTGATTGTATGGGTGAAGCAGAAGTTATGAGATCAGTAATAGGAAAAGTGTCCAGAGACTGGTACAATACAGAGAGTAGGTTACCTGTAATTCAAAAGCTTATCCTCTGTTTTCCATAYTTGTAGATAATATCAGTCAGGACTAAGAGAAGTAATTTAAATTTGCTTGATTAATGCCACAATATGGTTGACAAATTCAAGATGTACTGACTCCACTGGTTTGGAAAGATCACCTCCAGACAAATATTTGTACACAGAATATTCCTTCACAAGGACAAAGACAAGGAAAGAAAACAAAGAAAATGTTATTAATAAGGGTCAAGACATTTGTCTCTGGAGAGTTCAGCTGTTCCTCCACTCYCCATAAGAAGCTTTAAAAGAAAACTGCCCAGGAACATCATGAACAAGTTACAATAGACAAGAATTTTTGGAAGTCTTCAATTAATCATGCAAATAAGGGGGGGGTTATTTTGTTTGGACTGTGCTGTTGTTGTTGTTTGTTTGGGTTTTTTTTTTCTTTTGTTTGTTTTTGGGGTTTTTTGGTTGGGARCCAGAAGGAAGACCTTTAACTTCTTCACTGACCTCTCTGAATGAGCACATGAAGTCTGGATGTCAAATGACAACAGCCAGCTTTAGAAGACTGGAGAATGTCAGGGGACCTCAAAGACACAGCTAAGAGAGTGCCTACAAAGAAACTTGATCAACAAACTTTAGCAAGAAAATAGGGGATCAGAGACCTTTATAGGGGATCCAGCAKATAAAACTTCTAGTTCATTAACCACTGTGACCCAGAATAAAAATATATATCAGCTGTGATCGAGATGGGATCAGACACCAATATCTACATATGAGCACACAGGCATAAAATTTGCCACGTATTTTTAAAGCTTTAAATAGTGATATATAAACATATTATAATGGATTTTCCCATCCCTCCTATTTAAGCTTCATAATTCTAAACACACTGTTTATCACTAAAATTAAAGGCTACTGTGTCAGTCTCCCTCATCTGAATCCATAGTGGTGATGCACTTCATGCACACGGTGTAACCACTGGGGATGGTGCTGTGCTGGGCCAGGAGTTGGACTGAGGATCTCTTCCTACTCAGTTTATTCTGTGATTCTGTGGTTCTGTGACAGTCAAATTTTTCAGTGTTAGATTAGTCTTGCTAAAAACTGAGAGTTTGCAAACACTTTGACAGGGCACACGTTAACCTACACTCCAGCAGTATCACCAAAATATAATAGAATAGACTACAGCTCATAAAAAGGTAGGCTTTGAACTGGCCTGTAAACTATAAATTATCTACCCTTGTTTCTGTTAACTCCCTTTCAAATCACAATTTTCTTGGCAATAAGCCTGACACCCACCCACCACCCTCCTCAATGTACAAAAYATTATCAGTTTTTTGAAGAATCACCAAGCAGCTCATTTAATGTTTCTTTCAAATAAATATGTGATTTGGTAACAGCTAACATATAAGAAACGAGACTGAAGTTTGATAACAACATGATGAAAGACTAAATAGCCTGTGGGCACAGCAATAGAAAAGTGATTTATATCTCAGCAATCCATGAGGAAATAGGAAAGAAAAATGCATTGGAAGTCAGCATGTAACACTGTCTGAAATTGAAAAGAAACATGATAAAGTAATTTACACTGGAATATATTGACTAAGTCTCTCTGTATCAGGTCAAGCCATCTCATTATGAAATGGAGTACATCAAAATTAGAGCATTAGAAAATTTGATTGACCCAAATATCCTACTAAGCTATTTGCCTCCCACAGTCTTTTTCTCTGCACTAAATTTCTGAACATTTTACTTCATTGCTCCTGTCCCTCCACCTGCATAACCTATTTCCTCATTGATCAGTACTGCCTACACTCAGGATTTTGCAGCACCTGGCAGCCTCAAATCAGACTTCTGAAAGTCACCTCAAAGGTCAGGGGCACAGCATCACTCCTCTGTATCCAGCTTCAATAGCTCATTTAGGAAAGGTCATTACTGTTATGAAACAGAATCATCCAATCTGAAACTTTAAAGCCATCAGAAGAAGAAAAGCACTGCAGTTTGAAGTGAAAAAGAAAAACCTCAAAAAACMCAACAAACAGCAATGGAAGCTGCTGAAAGAATTTTTAAAGCATTCAAGTGGTAAAGAAAAGGGAAAACCCACTTTTCTAGTTAGACGAAGGATAGATATTATGTGAAAAGAGGGATGTAAATGGACTTTGCAATAGAATCTGTAATTCTGCTAAATATAACATTCAGAAGTGAAAAAAAAACCAACAATGCAATTGCTATAAAGAACTTCTGAAGAGATTTTGCAAACTTTTGCCATCAACAAAGCAAATTTCTTTATTGGGGTAGAAAAGGTTAGAAGCGGCAGATTTATTTCTGATACAAGGAGCTAATAACATAGGAGAAAGCCATGTGGAAATCTCTAGTTAGGCGCAAGATACGAGGAAGTGGCTGCTGTGAGTATGTAAGTATCTCKACATTTAGGTTCATGAGCTACCTTAAAGCTGCAGTAAGACCAAGTAGTTTCTGACTCACTGGACTTGTTCCACTTTGTCTGACTTGTTGGATAAATATTCTGCTGGTTAAACACTGAGATCCATTCCAGTTTCCTTGAAATCAATARCTAGTGCAGACAAAAGGAAAAAAATCAGATTTCGAGAGTACTTTTATAACCAAATGTTAAAGGGGGGAATTGATACCAAAAGGGTTAATTCCATTTTCACTGTGCCTATGAAGCTTCTAGCATGGAAAAAAGGCATGCAAAAGCTGTTTTCAGCAAAGACAGTTGGAAGATAAGAGGAAGACACCTGGCTCAAGAATTCACTGATAGACAAAAAAAAGAACTGAATCTCTAGGAGGTTGGGGTGGGATTTATGGTGATGGGTAACTTGAAAAATGCATGTAGCTACTGTATAAAAGCAACACACTTGTAAAATCACACATCCACATAAGACTGGCAGTATCCCCAATGGGACCTCAGGCCTGAATAAATGAAAGTTCTTTAACACAGCTTTAACTTTGGAGAGTCATATTCTGATATTTCAGACATTTGGTAATACTTTTGACATACAAGGACTTGGAACAGTGTCTTACTTATAGCAGAACTTGAAATAAACCACAGTTTATAACAAGACCTAAATTTGTACAAAATTTAGAAATAATTTTCAGATAACTTTTGCTTATTTTACTTACTTCCTAAGCAAGAAAGATTAAGAAAACTGGCTCTATAGTACTGTAGTTTATTCAAAGATATATAGCATTAACCTTTAACATAGTGCATCTTTTAAAATCACTAAGGTTGAAGTYGTCTGTCTCCAAGCCCTCACTAAACAGTCAGGTACACTAGCTGTATTAGCTATTTTTCTTATGAGAACGACCTAGCAGAATATATTGCTCTATCTTTAAATGGCAAATGGCTTACTAGCAGTGAAATGGTCACCGTATAAAAGCATAGCAGAACTCAGCACCTGAATGCAAGTGATTTTCTACTTCACAGCTTTTTCAATATTCTTTAGCTTGCCCAGATGTGTGAAGTTTCTGATGGAATTGGGGCATTAATTTTGTGGTGAACCTTTTTGTATGATCTAATAGTTCATAGAGCTCTAGCAAGCACAAGTACTCAGGTTACAAAAGAGAACTCTTCACACAGCTGTCATGCATCAGCACGTCAGCAGTAAAAGGAGGACTGTCAATATAGAAGTGGGAGAAACCTTGCTAAAMTAAAAAAAAAAAAAGGTGACATAAGTTGAATGCATAAGATAATGTAATTCTCCTTAGAAATTATACAGAACATTTGCTCCTACTAAAGCCTATCTGTATTCTGATCAATGAATTAGTTGAAAATCAATATAAAATAAATTAATCTCTTCAAATATGGTCTACAAATTGAATATCAATTTCAACATAGAAATATGTCATTTATAAAATATCTTAAAAATTTTAATATCTTTTTAGATTGTAGTACATACAAAATACTCTAGTATGGGATAATTAATTTTTCAACACAGTCTTATAATGGTTCTTAATTTATAAAGTATTACTGGCATTAGTAGGAATTAGAGTGCTGACAAAGAGGAAGATAAGTTATATTTTTCATGCAGATGCAAACTTGGATCCCTATTGAGAGTACAATGCTGAAACCAGGCYGATCAATCTTTGTAAAAAGTATTTTTGAAGATATTGAGACATCTCCTTGATCCTTGAATTCTTCAAAGGGCACTAACATACGGATCATTCCATAAAAATAAAGAAGAGGAAAATCATTTCAGATTTATTCTGTGGGAGGAACATCTTGTAAATTGCTGCTTCTGTCCTACTTTTAATAAGCACTTTGACATCCTTCATTCAGGACAAAGGCAACAGACACAGAACTAGTGAATTAACCTTGAAAACAMAAACATCTAGAAGGAAACAAGTTACAGTAAATCTTAAATTTCAGAGATAGCATTACTTGTGTATTCTTGAAGGCATCTTTCAAATATGAAGAGCTTTGGAGCAACCATTGTTCCATGTTTCCTCGAAGTAAAGTATTTTTAGCTGCCTCTTGTACCTGATAATGAATTTAACCTACCAAATTACTCAGATGTTATGTTTTTACCTCAGCATTGCTTGCTTTTGATGAAAAACAACTTGGTGCACAGCTTGTACATTTCTAAAATACATCTTAACCTCCCTATGTGATAAAATCAGGGCCTGAAGGGTAAAATAGTCATTGTTTCCTCACACACAGAGGAAGTCATTTTAGTTCACAGCATCTTATTTTCAGTGGACAGGATGTAGAAGAATAATTTACTGATACCTTTACTTACATCTCTGGTTGCAGTATTTCACTCCCCAGAGCAGGGCATATAGTATTTCATAAAGCACAAATGATTTGATGTTTCAGAACACAGTTCTGTGGCTGCTCAAAACTACTTTGGGTATTTGCAAGAAATAATTCTCTTATTCTGTGACAACAGAATAAATGATGGCTTAGAATGAGTTTTGCGCAGTCTCCTGCTCCAGCTCAGCCAGAATACACTATTAGAATTGAAATTCCTTGTTTGTATAAGGAATGAGAAGGTAATAATTCRTCAAATTGTTGAGATTAGGATAAGATTTTAAGATCATGCATAGTAGATTAAGTTCAATTTGAAAAAAATAGATAGAGAARTAGTCATATGACAATTTCTGACACATTGGAAATGGAATTTAAATTTCCCAAACCAAAGTTACCGAAGAGTAAAGAAAGATAAGAGTTTTGATATTGTTCCAAGTTGCTTTTACAGTGGATATTTGGAGGATCTTTCTCTCAGGCACATGTGTTATAAGTGTTGCATTTATATTGGATTTTTTTCTCC
Organism: Cardinalis cardinalis; assembly: GCA_014549065.1. NCBI lineage: Eukaryota > Metazoa > Chordata > Aves > Passeriformes > Cardinalidae > Cardinalis > Cardinalis cardinalis. The sequence goes on along the minus strand of JACDOX010000110.1, from coordinate 1,589,032 downwards.
CCAGATATTTTCTTTGTTAAATTTGAAAATTTTTTTCTGCTGTCTGCCATGGAAAATTCACACACACCAATGGATCTTTTCAAGCCCTGTTAAATTTGAATCAGTCTACCGATTAGATTAGTTAAAATACCTTAATTTAAAACTAAATTCCATAGTTCACAAAAAATAAATTTCCATAAACATAAATCTCATCTGAGCTCTTGATGGTACCAGTACATAGCTTTTAACTGTCCTTCTCTTTTACTACTGTTTAAAAAAAGAGTGATGGAAACATTGATCTTCATTCCATATTTCACCTCTAGTTTAGTAATGGTATAGTTATTCAGGCATGACAAATTATCAGTGTTCATTAAGTTTATATACTGCACATAGTTCTTTTATTCAAACTATCCTGGGGTGATTTGTTAACAAAATGTAATGTCTGGACTTTGTCAGTAATTTCTCCTCAAATAACAAAAATATACTAATATTAATTATTCAGCTAAAGGAAAGCTGGTTTATATTTATCAGAGTTAAGAAAATCTGCTGTAATTATAACTCTGCCGTTGTAGTTAAGCAGATGTAGAAAACCTACAGCTCCTCTCAATGATTTCATTGACAACACAGGTCATAGGTTTTTTCACATGTACTCAGAGGATTTCAAAACTGCTTGTGAACTTTTGATTGTGATGGCAAATTGTGGTGGGTACACATAAGAATGTGTACTCATATGTGAATAGAAATGCTTGTGACACCTGACTGACAATATTTGTTCACTTTATTTTAACAAAAACACAAGATTTTATTCCTGCTCTAGCTCCCATCTTTTAGCATCTCTTAATATTTGAAGAATTTTTATTCAAAGTTAATCTGGTGTATAGGATAATGAATCAACCTTGTTTAAGATTGCATTTCAAACCAGAGTGCCTTTTCTGGACACAGGAAATGAAATTATTCTTCTGTTACAATTATACAAGTACACCAAATTCCTATTATTCTTCCTACTGCCAAGATATCTTCTCACTCTATTTGAAATTAGGATTTCAATAGTATTTTAGTCTTATTTGATTTATTTGATTTTGATCCAGTTTCTTATACATATTTCAACCTGCTCTATAATTTGAAAGATCTTTCTTCTGCTGCTCAGAAAATTAGAAGAATCTGTAAGAAAGACAAAATGAGATCTAGGATTTTTAAAATATTGAAGACTTATGAAGTATTATTGTGCACAGGTTAATATATCACTACCTTTAATTCCAGAACTGCAGYGACAATTACTCTCAGCTTGTGGCAAAGTAGAAAATAAGGACATTTGGAGCAGGCATGGAAAAAAGAAATRGGACAATTACAGAAATTAAATGAAACAGAGGAACAAAGAGAAAGTATCCTTTCAATAGAATTTTAGGAAGGTGATTCTTTGTTGATGTTTGAAACAGAGTAGTGCTAAAATGAGCCTTTGACGTACATCAACTAATTTACACTGGGATATTTATGGTGCAGGAAACCTGACTACAAACAAGCATAATGAAACAGAAAGGTCAAGAGAACTGACAAGAAAAATTACTATAAAACTGAAGATTTTCAAACAAATGTTGCATCCATTTGTTACCACAGTTAAAAAAAAAAAAGAAATGGATTTGTACCAATCTATATTTTTCTCCTCCCTGCGCTCTGATTTTTAACCCACTTTTGACATGGTACTATTTGAAAAGATTTTCACTAGATCTTCTTCAAATATTTCCAGTCTAGGAAATATTTGAATAGGGCGTTTTGTATTTTCACCTTTCTATGGTTTTTTTTCTCGTTCTCTTTTTCTGTTTTTCACCCAACTCACAGGCCACTATTCTCAATGTTTATAAAATTACACAATGTTATTTTATATCAAATATACAGAGCATATACACATTCTAGAAATACTTGACTCTTGGTTCAACTACACTATTAAGGCTCTGGGCTTTTGAACATAGTATTAAGAAAAAGCTATCTTCAGGAACAAACTTTTTTATAGAATACTATTGGATCTAGATRCAAAAAATCCTGGAAACTAGCAAATCTGTTTTTCTGACACTTCACTCACTAAACTGTGAGGAATAAATGCACCTCCTATAGAGAACTGTTTTCAAATTCACAGTTCTGGTCCTTATGCTCTTTTTTCGTGTTTCATTCTTCTCCCCAGCCTCCTATAGTGTATTTTATATTTTCTAGAAAACAATTACAAGAAATCAGAAAAATAAATGCTCATGGAAGCAATTCTTTCTGTTGAAATTATGATATTATTTTTCATTCTTGCTCACAGAAGCCAGGATCTCATTTAAAATTGATAGTATAGTTGTCACTCATGAGATTATTAACTAACTATGAACAAAAATTTGTATTCATTGTAATTTTATTTAAATTACTGATGCTGCAAAATTTTATCCACTAGTTTCAAAATAATTTAATAATTTCAATATTAGAAGGAACAYCGCTGCAAGAGATGTCTGATGACTTTGGGGAGATTACAGCACTCAATACAATACATCTGCGTGGCTTTCCAGCTGAAGAACTGCTCTGGATATTTGTAGCTGATAGAGCTTACAATTTCAGTGATTCAAGTGACCTTAGCTCCTGTGTCTCCAATATTTCTTAGTCTGCAATAAAGTATTTTGTGAGAAATACTGCTGTTAATACTGGAACAGTATTCAATCATTACTATTTTTGCTCAAATGTGTTAGAAATGTACAGAAAAATTATCTCAGATTCTAAGATCTAAGAAAAATTTAACAGACAACCTGGATAATTTTTTGTTGATTTTTTTTTCTTCCCAGAATACCAATATTAGTTTCTTGGAATGGGGTTTTGGTATGCAATTATTTACCATTTTAAAGGATCTTTTTGTTTGTTTGTTTCATTTAATAAATCCAAGATTAATTTTCTCCACAACTCAATGTTTCTTTTCATAGGTAGTGTTGAACAGGTGCATCTTAAGACTTCATTGAAGTATTCTTCAGTGTACTGAATTAGTGCACAGTACATTTCTGGCATGCATATTCAAGTATATCAAATTATAGAATACTTTCTATAAATACATATATGGGTAATTTTAAAATCTGCTTCCCAGACAGTAAAACAATCATTTAAGTACATGCAAAACCCAAATTCAGAACAGAAATAAACATGGATGCAGTGAATTTGTTTCAGAACTAGAATGCATATTCATCAGCATATTTTACGATATTCAAACATCCTACCATTAATCTTCACGTTGATGAGCTGTCAGTCTGTTTAAGATCTGTAATCATAAACCCACTTATTTACATAGGTGGTATCTTATGCAGTGTAAGTCAGCTCCTGTATTTGTATATTTTCAACATTCCTTTTAAACTTTATTTAAAAGCAATACATTGAGAAATATAGTAAAATTAACAAGGCTCAAATTTTCTTTAAACTCATTTTTGTAAAATGTTTTTGAATCAGGTCAGCTTAACTCTAACAGTCCACCTCCAAAAAATCCACGTTTGTGGGTAGGCAACACTTTTTCTTAGACCTTCATGTCTCCAGTGATAGTACTGTACTACCTGGTTTGAACATCTTCAGTTGGAAGAAGCAACTAAAAAATCCCCTCACACAAAGTGAAAGATGAGACAGACATATAGGTTTAATGGGTGCAATGGGCAAATTTTATTAGTGTTCCTTCTCTAATAATTTGTCAGATTATTGATAAATTCAAGACCAACAGAACTATTCTGCATGAATACTCTAATGTTTGGGCATCTGGATTCCCATTATTAACAATTGCAGCGGCTTATTTATGACCCAACAAACTCAGCAAATGCCAAGCAACAAATAAATAGCTTCACTGCATTCTGTATCACTAAAATTTAAAATTTATATAATCAGTGGAAAATATACCAGGGAAAATCACCAAAACAGCACTCCTCCAACCTTGCAGAAACAAGATTAAATATTGAATTTCTACATGCTGTTGAAGATTGTCTAAACCCTCCTTTTCTAGGCTATATTTCTTCCAAGGAACAAACATGATAAAAAATGAAAGTGTCTTATAAGTTTAATTACTTAGCAACTTTTCCCAATAATTATGTAGCAAATATTCTTTCAATCTTGCTCCTAGGCAAGCCATTACAAGAGAAATACAGTCTGAGCATGAGAAGAAATCTGTGATCAACTACATAGTGAAGAAACTGTTCAAAAGGCTTCATCAGCTTGAGCCCGGCTGCCTACTTGGAGAGAGCAACACAAATAATCAGGTGTAACTTTTTCCTCAGTCACCAGCCTTTGTGCTCAAGCAAGACAGTTCTGATTTGGGTGGTTTGTTGCATTTGAAACTTGAAAAACCAAGCAATCCAAGTCTTGGATAAGAATTTGAAAATGTAGGAAGGAGGATATGGGATAAACAGACAGAAATAGACTCAATCACGGCACTTCTTAGAGTGCTTAGATTTGCTTGAACAAATCATAGAGTACTAGATGCCTCAGATTCAGAAGAAACACTGAAAACAATTTTTCACTGAATGATAGGGATTTGTCTGCCTGTGGAGAAAGTCCAGTAGCTGAAGTTTAATATTTGAAGAGACATAGGTTTAAGAACAATTTTGGTTGGGTTTTTTCCTAGTGTTGACACTTCAGTAATGGTATTCCAAGCAGTTACACTGTATTTCTCCTTTCTATGAAATCCTGACGTGCTGGATCTTAATGTCATCTTGTGCCCTTGAGTACCACAGATTAGTTGAAAGCAGGTCAGGAAAAAATCCAGCACAGGACACAGCGGTTTACCTTGAGAACCACCAACACAAGGTCCAGCTAGGACTGAACKTACCTAAAATGGAAATATATTTTTACAAATACAAAGCTTACATTTCCTTGAATTTCAATGACAGCACAGACTAACAGTAAAGGGACTTTTCTTTATGGCCAAAACTCATCAGAGAACACTTAAAAAATAGTCAGGTTTTCTCATTATTGGGAAGGTCACAYTTTGAGCTGCATTCTTATTATCAAACGCAGTATTAAATACAAACTTATTAACAGAAAGTACATGTTCTCACTGCTTCCAGTGATAGAAATAACAATTAWTAAATAGTGCTTTAATTAAGTTAACATTATATGTGCTTATATTAAAATATTGTTGATTCAAAAGTATGTGCTTGCACTTACTGAGAGTAGTAACTATTCCTAATTTTTTATCTATGAAGATGATGCTGAACATTTATGTTGCGGCAGAGGAAAGGTGATTACATTTTGAAAACTAATAATGTGCAGTTTCAAGCAACTAAAACAATTCTATTGATATTTATTATTTGTTTTCTAGAGTTCTATATATTCTACAGTCCTTTTTCAAAACTGCAGACTGTTTACACCACCTCCTGAAAATATATACACATAATTGGAAAGATAAAAGAAAGAATTGAGATTTTTCTTTTATGAAGGGTTTTCTCCTGTGTACAGTCTTAATTGTTCAACAGCAAATCTTAAGAAGAAATGCATACAAAAATCCCCACAAGATTTTTAAATTCACATGTACACCTGTCTCTCCATATGCACAACTATTGCAGCTCTAAAAATAAGCCTAGACAGAACATTATTTTAATRTCATCAAGTAAAAAAGACATCATCAGAATTAACTGTTTGTATCAGTAGATGCTATTTACTGAGAGCATTTTCTATATGACGAATCCACAGCTGAAGTGAATGGAAGGGTTACTTTATATTTCAGAGGTTTGTGCCACAGGAGAAATAGACTTGGCATACAAAAATGTGCAATAATGTTTATCGCCATTTTCAGAGGACTATCCACACAGGACRGAGGGAAAAAATACACTTTGCACCTAACTAATTCTGCTATGGGCCATCTGTTACTATCTGATCTGAAAGTGTCAARAAGTTCAATATTTTAGTACTGTGGGCCTGAACTACTAAATATATTGCCATGGATATTCTTGTGCAATTTATTTTATGCACCTCCTGATCCTAATACCTAAAAGCAATAACACTGTCTCTGCCACTTAAGGCACAAAGAACTATGTTCTCAGACCCTAGTGCCTCAAAGTCTGGCATGTGTGATTTTTCATTTCTTTTAAAAAAGGTGTGGATCTTTTAGTTCACACTACTGTTCAGGTCTTGCAAACAGGGATAAAATAGGATAATTTGAGCTGGGCAGCTTTAGTATCATGGCTAAAAGCACATCCAAAGGAAACAGCCAAAGTCCAACAATCTCTCAGATTGGGTAAAATATATGTGTAGTCTTCATCTTTAAAGTATACAGGTGTACTTCCAGTTTTATCAAGGTATAAAATAAGTCCTGTAATTTAATATTGCAATTAACTATAATAAACTATATATTCAGATTATCAGATCTTTTTTTCATAGCCTAATAAGAAAAACAGATTTTTTTATATCAAGCTTGATGTGCTAAGAGTAATCCAACCTCCCTTTTCCTATCCAAATTCATGATTCACCTCAAGGAAAAGGTTTTTTCAAAGAAATGTGTGATAAATCCTTCATTCTGTGCTCCTTCAATTGAATCCATATATTTTTCTTATTTTTCCTCATTTCTACTTTCCAAAATTTTATCACTATATAACATGTAAGCTGAACACCCCACTGTGCAGAGATCAGACCTTATAGAAATCCCTGCAAAAATGTTTGTACCCAGCAAGTACACATTAGTGYCTACTTTTATTTCCAGCATGCATTTGAGGGAAGCAGCTAAACTGGACTGATTTAATTCATCCAGGATATCACATATGCTGACATAAGTACAACTTGAGTGATACTGCAGGCTTAATCAGAAAAAATAAATAGAGTAGGATTTTTGTTTATTACTCCATAAACTGGGTGAATTTTAAACTTCCTCRTAAAAATTTAACAAGACTTTCTGTACTCACAGCATAAAGAAGCATTACCAGAAAATGCGGAACCTCCTGATGGAAGTAAAGGTCAAGGCTCACTTCCATTCATCTTGAACACTGTGCCAAGTTCTCTACATACCATAATTCATCAAATAATCTAATTAACTTGTTTAAAATTATAATTAAGTTAGGCATACTTAAGGTCATGCAATTACAAGGAGAGAGTTTTACACCAACAAAGCAGCTGCAATCCAAATGAAAAATCACACATTCTCTAATAACTCTCCATTTTCAGACAGCTATTAATAATGGGTTTTTTATAACCAAGTTAAAAGGAGGTTTAGTTGCTTTGCAAGTGCTGTCTGTTCAGAAATACCAAATGCCACAATTATTAACTCAGGACAAGGCTTCTTGATTAGAACTTGGAATCATCACATTCCAAAACYATAAACAGTGTCAGGAGATGTTGAGGTTTCCATTTCCTGCTTGACTGCTGAATTCACAGTGATTCTGTGTGCTTTATTTGGTTTGTGCTTTTCTTCTGGTTGGTTGGTTGAGGCTTTAGGGGTTTTGTGTGTGTGTTTGTGTGTGTTTTATCTTTGTTTTTTTCCTTGTTTTCTTCCTGGTTCATCTTTTAAATTTTCCATTTTTTACAATATGAGAGGGCATATATTTGTTARACTAGATGTTCTTAGCATATAGCCTCAAAAGAAAAGAAGGAAAAAACTCCCAGCTTGTCTAATAAAGAAATACAAAAATCTGCTCATCTCCCTGAACTGGATAATTTCACCAGTATATGATCCTTTATSCATGGTGAAGATGTGCTGCAGTTCCTAAGAAGGATGGAGATAAGTGGCATGAAGCTGTTGTGCCTCATTATTTTGGGCAGAGTCAGGTGAGCTGAGGCATGGCAAGACCAGWAATAGCAGACTGTCTGACAGCAAAAGCACTGCTGTGTCAAGAATTCCATGTCCATGCAGGCTGCCTCAGAAACAAACAGAACAGAAAGGATGAGAATATGGTAGCAGATAGAGAGTTGAGCTTAGTTTTGCCTGTAAATTATTTCAAAAATAGTTGGGGTTGCCTGCTTACTTCTGTTAATCATCAGAAGATAAATTATTTTCTTTWCTAAAGTGTATCTATCTGCTTTATCTGTCCTGTGCTTTGCCTTAATGTCAGACAGAAATATAGAGTTATAGTCATCCAGAACGAAGGGGAAAGATTATTCCATGTAGGAAGTTTCTAGTTAAAGCAAGGAATCTGCTTAATCTTTGCATGCATCTTTCAGAAAGCTGGTATTAAATTCACCATAAAGTGATTTTGTGAAACACTTAGAGCAATCACTAACATCACCACATACCAAAAGTAATATAAAGTTGTCTTTTTTTGTAGAATATTATTTTTTCATATTTGAGGAGATTTTTTTTTTCAAAAATAAGTTGGTCTTGCATTTTTAAAATTAGGAAATACTATTGATTTTATATAATTTGATAGTAATGAGACCAAAAAGGTTTAAGATGATTTTATATTAAACTCAAACACTAATACTAATGAGAAATTAACCTGAATACAACCTACCAGTAAGCAAACATAAAAGATTTCTCTTTTTTTGCTATATCGACCAGCAGTTATGTTCACAYCCACAGGATGCCTCCCTTTAGATCAACTCATAACTCACATTTTTATTATGGTCTCTGTTGTAACAAATAAGGTGCAGATTTCCAGTAAATGAAAAAATGCCACACATTAAAACTYTTAAGTATCACAGCTCATGCCACAATTTTGTTCAGCCATAATTCTGTCCAGACTGCACCCTACCAATATTTTAGTTACTCTCCTGGGTCTCCAAGAAGTTCATCATACAAACCAGAGTTTTCTGGGTTAGATTTGATTGTCTTCACAGTGGCTGGTATGGGGCTGTGTTTKGGTTTGTGCTGAACAGAGGGYTCATAATATGGAGATGTTTCTGTTATTGCTAAGAAGGGCTTACAGGAGGAAGGAAAAGGCCTTTTCTGCTTTTTGTACGGCCATGCTGGCAAGGAWGTTGCTGGTGCATGGRAGGTTGGGAGGAGACACAGGCAGGACAGGTGACCCCAGCTGACCAAAGGGACATTCCAGACCSTATGACAACACACTTAGCATACAAAGTGGGAGGAAGCAGGAAGGAGAGGGAGACATCYAGGGAGTGTGATGGGGCCCTGCTCTCCTGAAGATGGCTGAACACCTGTCCACCCATGGGAAGCAGTGACTKAAGTCCTTGTTTTGCTTTACTTGTGTGAGTGACTTTTGTTTTCCCTATTAAACTGTCTTTATCTCAACTCACGTGTGTTCTTTTACCTTTCCTCTTCTCTCCCTGAACCTGCTAGTGAGGGAGGGAGTGAGGGCCTGCGCAGGGCTTAGTTACTGGTGGGAGTTAAAGTGTGGCAGAGGGTCACTGAAGTTCATMCTTTCTAATGCCTTCTGAAGTGGCATTTGTCAGCAGAAAGCATTGCAAACTGATTCACAYATGAATGAAATCCAGGAAGCAGCAAAAAACTGTGTATTGAAGCAGTAAGTAAATTCTGTCCTTCTTGTCACTGGGACACCACGCTGCCTGCATGCCTACTCCAGTGAGAAGAAATACAGGCATAATTGTGGTATGTACTTCAGCAACGGTATATTTCTTTTGATACTATTTAAATTTTTTKTTCTTATCCCTGAAATCTTACAGAAGTGTTACGTGTAGTGTGCAGATTGTTCAAGCATGGATTATATGAGACACAGTAAACATATGCAGCTGGTTGGGTGATACTTGCAAAGGTAATCTCAGGCAAAGTGAGATTTCTGCATGAAGAAACTGCAGGAAGAGAGGAATAATGCCAACCAACATCAACAGGTTAAAAAAATAAACAAAACCCCACAAAAACTAAGGGAACACCCAACCAAGCAGGCAAATGAAAAAAACCCCCACTATCTTTATCTTCTTTCTACTGTTTTCCATTTACATGGCAGTGATCCCACCTTTGAGGCAAAGACTCTGGCATCAGATGCTGTTAAGGGGCTCCAGAATAGTAGGGGGAGGAGTCCCAAAGGAAGACTTGGCATCAGCAAGTGCAGCAAGATTAGCAGCCATAGCCCATATTGGAAATATAACAGTTCTGGTCTACCTGATGGATCTTTCAAGGCCATATTATCTAGGAAAGAAACTTCAACTTACTTCCTAGAATGTTCTAAAATGCTAGTATTTTTCTACTTGGGATGTAGAAATTATTATGAGCAATTTGAAATAACGAATAACATATTATTTTCTATCCTTTCTGTCAGATTTGAATTTTCTTTCATTTCAATTTCTTGTCTTTTATCTTTCTATTCCCTTTTTTATTTTCTCTTTGCTTGCCATTTGTCTTTTGTCTTACTTGCTGTTCAATTTCTTCATTTCAGCTTAGGTCAACAATATTACAATAGTTACTCATAGCTGAGCCTTTCCAAATGAATCACATAGCTGAAAAACAGCTTCAAATTGCTCCAAGAAATCATGAAAACAGAGTGCTCTCTCTGTTTTTTAGAAGTGAATGTCAGGAGCATATAAGCTGTGAATCAGCTGGGGTCAGACAAGAGCATCAGAGAAGTCTTGGGAACGAAGGAGATGCCCTGCAGGTGTTCTGATGAGGCTTTTAAGATTTTATTTATAAAATAGGCCCTGGGCATTTCAATATCTTTCAATTCAATAACTTTCAACATCTTCAATTCTAATGAAATGCATTCATTTTTTTTTCTTATATTATTACAAACTATATTGCATTAATAGAAGGTGTATAACAAAGTCTAGAAATAACGTATTTTTCTTTTTTTTTCAACAACACTATTTATATAAAGTTAGTGTAAGTATGTGGGTTTAAAAAATGCATATACATCTACTTTTACAGAAGTAAATAACCATGAGTTTCCACAGCTTTATGATCACTTCTTCATGTATTTATTCAAAGATCAGCAAAAAAAAATTCAGGAAAACAAATGTAAAAGTCTTTGATTGGTTAAAAGACAATGATCCTATTTTAGGTATGCATCTTGAAAACGCTGCATATTTCTCTCTAGGATTCCAAAAACATGCAACATGGCTTCACAAATAGTGAAGCTTACCCAGAAACACACAGTCCTAGAAAACATTTCATAAGCAGTAGAAACATGAGTGATGTGGATACATACACAGCTGTGGGACAAAGTCCAAAACTGTTCCTCACCAGCTGTTGATATCTACCCCTTGCACTCACACTGAAGGAAGCCTTAAAGAAACAAAAAAAAAACCAACAAATTCCTCCTTCCTCTCCTGCCCTCCCCCACGAACCAACAAATTTCTTCCACAAAAAAGTTTATTCAGTATATTCACAGAGTGTTAAGAGGAAAATAGGTTTTCACTTAAAAAAATAACCTCCACCACCTATCTTATATTTAACAACAGAACTGCTAATGTTCCTAAATAAATGGTTAGTCAAAAACCAGTAAATTATTTTATGACAATTTGCAAACAGAATGGCACTATTTTTTTCATTTCAGATCAATCATTTCTGCTATTGGTATCAAATTAGTGCTGTTTTAAAGCTATATCTGTTTGTTTATRAAAGCTCTAGATACCATAAGAGGTAAATTCCCTTCTTATCTATTTTCATTAATAATCTAAAAGTATGACTGGTTCAAATGAATTAAATATCATTTCCTCTCCTTCCCCATCCCCTCACGCCAAACCAGTGGAATCTCAACTATGAATCTTATAATCTTCAGTCATAAGACAAAAGGATGCCAACAACATATTTTGCTCATGAATTCCAGAACACCAGAAATATTTTTATCGCTAGTAACTATCTTCAAAAGACAAGTGAGAAACAGGAACAGTTCTAAGCTAAACTAGACCAGGAAAACCTTGGTTCGCACCAGGACTGAAAATGAGAGAGCACATGTCAGGAAAAAAAACACAATGGCGTATGTTTAATTCTCCACAGAACCACAAATTTTAATTTTTTTAATTTTATAGATTCAGGAAACATTAATAAAAGCAGCTGACCTACTGATAAAGAACACCAAATYTGAAGGAAAAAGAACTTCTTTCCTTTCCTCTTCATTGTAGTGTATCCACAACTCATTTAATGTTTTCTTGCTTGGGGCTTTGGGAAGTGGGGGGAAAAGATTTGCTCTGTTTTGTTGTTTATTTTACTAGTAAATGGCAATCAGTTGTTTCTATAGGATTTCAATTTTCATTTTGATCTTTCACAAATATATTGTATAATACCCAATATTTATACTATAGTTTGCTGAACATCTATTTGCTTCTGGATCCATTAAATCCAAAAGTTGCCAGCTTCTTGTGAACAGTATAAGGTGCCAAGGAGTCATAAACTCAGAGCCCTGATGATCTGAAAGACTGATTATTTTCAGCATSTGCTAATTCAGGTGACTGCTCTAATATCCCACACTGTTTATAGTGAGAAAGTAAAAAATTCACTCTCATTCAGGTCTGAAGCCTCCAGCTTTTATTATCAACTCTGGAAATACTTCTGAGGGGATCAAGTTTTCTTACAAAAGAAATTAATTTCAACTCAGTGGTTCTCAATATTTCAATGTAAATTTTGAGGTCTGTTTAAGATATGATTTCCTCTCTATGAAATGAAACCAAATTGATCTGTATCAAGAAGTATTTGACTTCTCTCTGTATGTATATACCTCCTATATTTGTTGAATCACTGTTTGGAACTAGCAGGGGGCATGTAATTCATGCAGCCATCGCTGATGGGGGCAAGACTGCCTTAAGTTTGATGGCTTATGAACAGGACATGCAGTAGCAATTAAATTCATACAGAGGGACTGAAAGAAAACAGACCATGGAGGGGAAACAAAAATCACTGTGGAAATGTAGAGTCATCAAAAAATACATCTACCATTACCATAAAGTAGCTCATTTTGCAGTCTAAATGTTTTTTCTTTCTGCCACAATTGCAAAGATATTTTACTTGTAATTGATAGAGAATACTCACTGCCTTCAGCCCTTTGAGTGCTGACGTTACCAACCTGATAAAAGCCAAAATGCCCACACTGGAATTTGCTTAGGAAAAAAGGATGTACTCAGGATTAAAGGCTATGTGCTCTCAGTATCCATGGGGGTATGACAAGAAATTTTCCGAAGAAATTATTTCACAAGCATGGTTCTGTCAAAGCACCATTCACTTCGAAAACAGTGGATTACAGTCCCAGGTACAAACTACTGCGTGTCAGAAACTTAGCTCTGGGCTACATTTATCTGATGGTATTCCCCACCACACACCCAAAAGCACAGACGATATCATTAAACAAATGAGAAATAGACCAACATCAAAAATTTAAACTGTGCAACAAACACACTGATTATCAAACTAAACTCAGGATGTAAATGAAGTTTAAAAAGCATTTCAATTTCAGGAACCCTTGACTCCAAGAAGGCACCCACAGTTTCAAATGAAGTAGCAATTTTTAGGAATATCTTTTTAACTGATTATAGTCTTGACTTGATACATTGTGAGTCATAAAATCATGGAATGGTTTAGGTTTGAAAGCAACCTTAAAGGTCATCTAGTTGCCCTCTTACCATGGGCAGGAACACCTTCACTAGACCAGGTTGTTTAGAGTTTCATCAACCTGGCCTTGAGCACCTCCAGGGACRGTGTATCCACAACTTCTCTGGGCAACCTGCTTCAATGCCTCACCACACTCAGAGAAAAAAAGTCTTCCTTTCGAAACCTACTCTTTCAGTTTAAAGGCCTTTTTTCTATCACTATAGGTCCTTGTAGAACATCACTCTCTACCTTTCTTGTAGGCATTCTTCAGATTCTGGAAGACTGCTCTAAGGTCTCCCCAGTCACTTGAGTTCTAATTCTTAAATGTGTCCCTAACAATTTCCTTTTGTTTTGATAACTGCTGAGAAGTACTCAAGGTACCTGAAATGATAGCAGTTATAGCATTATTTCTCTCATCATTATGTAATCCAGTGGGAAAAGGTGTGGGAGGTAGCAGCACCTCTGATTTATATACTCTACACTTTTTTGCTCCAGCAAAACCTTTTGTAGAAGTTACGGCACAGGAACATGTCTCCCCTGAGCTTTTATACCTGCAAGCAGTACAAAAACAAATGCACTTTCCACTGGATGTCCAGCACTTTTTAATCCAAAGACAGGGCCTCTGGGGTACCTTTCCCAGAACAAGGAAGAGATTCTCAAGGTTAAGTGCTGGCTGTATACAGACCAGGATCCAGATGGCGTGATCTCATTTCTGAATGTACTGCTGCCAGTTATCAGCATTTCTCTTCAGAACTTGTACATCACATATTCAGAAATACATGTTTGGCATGTTTAAATGAGGTTGTTTTTCTGTCTAGATATTTGGCAGTGGGTAATTCTGTTTTGTTATCATATGTCAGRTAAAATCTTCTTCATGTTTGGGAATTCCTGAGGGTTTTTTGATTTCTCAGCATTTACACGTGCAATAAGAACGTTTGTGCATAATTTCTTATGTCTGTTTGTCCATTTGGAAAACACACAGCCATACTGAAACTGCGCTTCTTTCTCCTCACTGAGGGAAGAGCTGCCCTCGCTTTGTCATTGCTCAACAAAAAATCCCTACTGAGCATGCAGGAGTCCATCATGTAATGGAAACCACACAATTTTCCAGATTACCCTGCACACCATCCATTGATTTACAACCAGACCTCTAACACTGAGGTAAAGCTGAATGTATGGGGTGACCCCTATGCTGGGTGAGCAGGGACCAAAACAACAGGATTTCCTCAGACATGTGCCTCCTTGTCCAAGGTAAAAGCGAGTTTTTGACATGCAGTTGAAAACTCAGATTCTTCTTCTAAATCTATTTTATTGAGATTCTCATCATGTGGAGGGAGGCTAAAACAATTTCCAGYGTAAAATATATAAGCATTTTGGCTGTAAATCAGGCAGTATTTAGTCCAGTTGCTATAGAAATAAATTGGAAACATTAACTCCAGTTGATCAGAAAACAGACAAATAAACCTATAACCTGAGAATTCGTATTGAATGAGTAAATCTCCTGACTAGGAGTCATCATGGCTTTGCTTTTCTCTCTGGCAGGATATTGAGACTGAGGGACTGACTTTACTCTGAATATTTTATAATTATGTAACATATATAATCACAAGCCAGCAGCAAATACAAATCTTTAGTTTCATCTCTGAAAATGCCTTTTTTTTCCCTTCCCTGCCCTGCTATGTAATGTCATTTAAATAATCAGATTCTTCTGGCCAAAAACATGTGAGCTACAGTGCCAATCAATATCCCTATGTTTTAAATAGCTCAGGTTAAGGAACTATGACATTTCCTAAACATTGTACCTCTTCTTTTCAAGCATACTTTCATTATAATCAAACTACACTGTCCTGATACCATTCTTTTCTGTCATCTGTATATTACAACTTTTCTGCTCAACCATCATGTTAAATAGTTTTTGGAAGAGGTTATATGAAAGATAATGCAAGTATCAAAATTATTTTTTTTCTCAGTGTGGGTTTTAAAGCAATCAGTCTTGCGATAAACAAGAGGCTCTCTTGATAGGTACTGTTAGTATTTGTCAGGCATATTTCCCTAAAAAGAGTTGACTTGATATTAATAGCAATCTGTCGTTCTCCCTATCAATCAGGAGTTGCAATCARCCACAAACACACCCTCTAGTTCTCCTTCAATCAGGGAAATAGTGCAGAAACTCAACTGCAAGTATTTAATAAATGCATAAAGGGAAAAATCAATCAGAAATTATAGGGGCCACACCATGATACCTTTCTTTAAACTAGAATTTTTYTTCCTCTTTGGGCAGTTTTATCATTTTTCTGGTTTGTCAAGCATTAGCACARGATGCCTGGCTGAGTCACTATCCCTSAAGGTATTTAAATGATGTGTGAATGTGGCWCTGAGGGATATGGTTTAGTGGTGGTCTTTGTAGTGCTGGGTTAATGGTTGAACTCCACGATCTTAAAGATTTCTTCCATGCAAAATGATTCTATGATTTTCTGCAGGGCTTCATATGAGGGAATCCAAATCTAATTTGCATTCCCTCGTATTGGAATGCAATAATCTGGGGCCATCGTATCCAGGACTGTGTTTTCTGGGAAGTTTTAGGTTCACAGTTATCATGAAAAAGAGAATCGCTGTTGAAACTGTGACCACTTAGCACTAATGAAAATGTATCTCTTTTTTCCAAGTGCTTTCTGGGAATGGAAAAGTAAGTTACCTGTCAGCACTTCCCAAACAAGCTCTGCAGCAAAGCACCAGAGCAGATTCCCCATCTCCCAGCAGCAAGGTATCRTTAAAAAAACACCATGAATTTTAAACCAGGAAGCTTGGGGTTTTTTTGAAGAGCTTAAGACATTAGCAAAACAGATTGTTTCTCCCAATGGTATGTTTAAACAAGCAAGGCACTTTCAAAGTGTTACTGTATAGAACAGAATTTCTCTTATGCATGTGTTTGCAATGCCAAATACAAACGTCTGAAATGCCTTGCAAATTATCCTTCATTATCAAGGAGAGACTTTATTAGATACTACTAAGGCTCCAGTCTCAGGACCATATACTTTGATTCCCCCATGACATATTTCTAAATTTTTTACAATCATAGAATTGTTTAGGTTGAAAAGGACCCTCAAGACAAAAGAGTCTAACAGCTAGTCCAGAACTTCCCAAGTGCACTATGGAATTAACATATGCCTAAGTGTCACATTCACATGTGTTTTTAATACCTCCAGGGATGGTGATTCAACCTCTTCTCTGGACAGCCTGTTTCAAAGCTTGAAAATCCTTTAGGATTAGTAGAAATCAATTATTTTGGGTTTTAGAAACAACATGAAATAGTTTGGGGGTAAGGATTTTATTTTTTTTTAATTCAGCAGAAGATTGTCTTAAACCGCTGTAATAAAATCATACTTGATAAATCACATCCAAGAATCAGGAGAAATATTTATTTAGTTTGTCTGAAATATAAGATGCAGTAACTATAACCTTGACTTAAACTCCTCAGAGATCCTTGGGGATCTTTCTATTGGCTCTAATTTGGAAAGTCCATATTAATACTGAYTTGATTCCAAAATTCTTGAAACAACCAGAAATATGTACATAATCCTTTAAAAAAAATAAGAAAAGCATTTTAAAGTCAAAGCATTTTATACCAGACAATTTTTGGATTGAATTCTTGAAAAATGCAAGGTGGAAATGTTAATTTTAAAATATGACTACCTGCAGCACAATTTTGTACTTCAATTGTTGCCTGGTGAATTCACTGTCCTACAAAAAAACCATCTAATTAAGGTCTAAAGCATCTAAGGTGAAGTATGGTACCTCTGGTGATATCAGAGGATGTTATTCTTGAGCTAATTCATTTTAGCAGAATAGAAAAACACTTTAGCATTCAGAGTAAAAAATATGTTCTTCAGTAACCTTGAAAGCAAGAGTAGGAAGAGTTCTAAATTTTGAAATTGTCAAAAATTGACTTTGGGTGAAGCATAGAACACTTATTATCCAGAACTGTGGAAGATGAGTTACAAATTGTATGTATATGTATAAGAATGTGTATCTAAATAAAAAGAAATTGAAGCTAAACATTTATTCTACTGTGAATATGGTAATACAATGTTTTTCTTGTTTAATGTTAGATGTCTACTAAGTGTAAATTCTTCCTATCTTTGATACTTCTTAAAAGCTACCAATGACCTTCCTCTATGTCTCTTTCAACAACTAATTAAACAAATATTCTAGAAAAGATTTAGGATTGAAGTTGTTTTACTACTTTTGAGCAAAAGATACAAATGCATGACAGAATTGTCATTAAATAATTGAAATACACAGAAAAGAGAAAAAATTAAAAGCCAGGAAAAAAATTTTCATATTAAACATTAGACCCAAGTAAAGTAGATTACATTGACCTTTTAACATTAAATACCAAATCTTAAAAATATCAGATTCATACTGCTTTGATACCATGCGAACTAACTGACTTTCCAAATTATAATTATATTTTGTAAGAAATGTAWGCCTCTCACTTAAGAATCAATGAAAAACTATTCCAGTACATATTTTGGTCAGAATATTATATACATCCTTCTTTTTTTTATTACCTATAAATCGTAGTATCCTGTAAACTTAAGTCAGTCATGAAGCTGTTCTGGTAAGTTATGATGAGCATATTATTTTGAAAATACTATATAAAAAATGCAATAATTTAAGAGATTATTTTACAGGAGTCATAAAGGATGACTTATTCTACTTAACAGGTGTACTGTTTTAGGAAGACATTAAGCTATTCTGCACCACTATTTGTCTTTCATGTTTACTCTTCATCTGCTAGGCAGCTAAGAAGAAAATATGTCTTTGTCTCTGCCCTTGCTTTTCTTGGCTCAGTGTATTACAAAAATCATATATGCTATCAATCATATGCATTTAAATATTCAAAATATTTTTACTTAATTCTGAGACACAGCATCTGAAGTTCTGGATGTAGTGGCACCACTGGGAATGCACCCTACTCCAAAATTAGTAAAGTAGCTGTAGTCTCCCCATTGTCACTGAAATGCTCCAGCTTGATGACAGAAAGAGGCAAAAATGTCATTTTAGAAGCTTGTAATACTCCACTGTGAGAAAGTTTTATTCTTAGAATGATATTCTTTTGTTCTGAGGCAACTAATGCCAGCAGTGCAATCAGACACTAGAGACAAGTCACAGACATATCAAGGTGATTGTACCATATCCAGCAACACCTGAACACAGAGGAACAATTATATTCCTTTTATTGTGATGTTCTTTTGAAAATAATTTTGAAAATTGTCATACTTCATTAGCTTTAAAAATAGCTCATTTATTAAAAAGTTGTATCATTTTTCTGTAAATTATTATTATAATAAATGCTGTACACTTGGAAGACAGTGTTATCAAAAGACACAGAATGCAAAATAAAATATGGTGATTGAAGTAGGAATCAAAGTCGTTGAAGTCCAGCAAAACAGGATCAACATTTAATTAAATTGGATTTCTCATTCTGGAAGGGAATGATAAATAGCATTCGTGTATTTTACAATGCTTTAAATCATGTCACATTCCCATATTTATGTTGTTATCAAGCATGTCTAGACATGGCTGCAATGAAGTTCTATGTTTTACCCTTTTAATTAGGGTAAATTCTGCTTTACTTTTGCTAACATCTCTGGAAAGAGTAATTTGCTATAATCAAAATCAAACATATGCATAAAAGTTCAATTAGAAATTTACCGTCTTTGTGGAAATAGAGTTTTTGCATTTAATAATACTGGAACTGAATTTAACTTATTGTTTGCAATTTCTATTAGAGGGAATCAATTAGTAGACTGCCAAAAAAGTTGCCAAACAGTCAAGCTCAGAACTAATGACTCATTTTTCATGGAGTCAGTAAAGACTGAGTTATTCTAAAATAGTCCACATTATTAGCATGACAAGCATCTAGGTATGCATCAAAAGTAAAAAGAAATTACAAACAATGCAAAAGAAATATTAAGTTTCTATCAAATTCATACCCTTCATGACCAGAAATGCACACTTTTTGTTCTATATTCAACATTTTCATACTGGAAATTTACAATTGACCATTGCTTTTATCCTCTTCTTTTTTTTTTTTCCATGTGTAGATTTCTTTTCAACTTTTTGTGCCTCTCAAAACCACAGAAAAGTCTCAGAATGATATAAACAAGTCTGTTTCACCCTTGTGCTCCATCCTCATTCACTCAGACTGCTGATCCCAAGCCGAAACTTTGGACACACAAAAAAGAAACTCACCTTTCAGATGCAGACTGTCAAACTAAATCAAGTGTCAAACAACACTTCCCACAGACAGTAAACACCAGGAATATTTGAAGAAAAGGACTCCTGGAAAGGAAACAAGCTTTGATTCCTCCTGGAAAGAAACTAACTTTGATTCTTTGCCTTTGAAGTCTGATCCTTTCAGATGAAGTTACTACAGAGGATCATTCTAAAACAAATCATGTTTTGTAAGAGAACTCAATGAATTCAAACATCTTGGGCAGGAAGAAAGCAGATTTTAATGTAACAAAGGGTTTATTCTTGTGACAAGAAGGAAACTGGAGGTTAAAATGCGCTTGGGTTACCAAAACTGTGCAGAGCAGTTGCGTGTAAGTTGTTGGCCATCGCAGCACAGTGGATGTGTACCCTTGTGATTGTACTTACCACTGTGTTTACTTCAGTCAATAACAGGAAGTAGATCATTTCAGGACAATCCTTGTAAAAGTAATTCAAAAGAAGGGCTCTTCAATGGAATATATTCTCCAAGGCCATCTCAGACAGGTTGCCAGAATTTTTTTACAAGAAGAAACTTTAAAAGCAAATATATTCAGCCATTTTCAACAAGATATTTTAAGCCTTGAACAAACAAAACAAACATCCATATGGTGACTAACAATTTTAAAATGGACTGAAAATCCACAATGGAAAAGTAAGGACACAGTTTAAGCTTGTGAAAATAGTCTACACAGAGACTCTGGACAGAAATTGTGGGGACAGAAATTAGAAGGTTGATCTTTCCTATGAAAAAGAGAGTAGCTGATGGTAATGGAGTTATTCGGACAGAATTATACAGACTTCAATGGAAGTTCAGATGTCTCCACCACATAGAAAAACATGTATTTTTATGTCATCATGCTAACACCTCATCTAGAATCATGCACACACCATCTTTTCCTCTCAAGTCTTTGGTCATCAATATGATAAAAAATATGCTTATATGCACTAAACCTTGGAAAATTTACCCTTATTTTAACTTTCACAWGTGTGTGTCTGTGTGTGTGTGCATGAACTGTATGCAATCTTTATTCATATTTCCTTGTCTTTTCTGATATGGAAAATGTTGCACTTTTATTGATAACTAGAATATAATAGTTGTGTCACACTTTAAAAGGCAGGTGTCCTCATTTATCTGTTTCAAGCTGAAAAAAGTTAATTTTTTTACTCTAGGGCATCTGACTGGAAACATACCAGTATTTTTATGCCAAAAAGCTCAGATATCCTAGCCAAGTTTCTTCTGACTGTGGCACTCTGTTCTAGCAGCTCAAACCACACACTTTGTAATAGGCAGAGCTTGGTGGAGATAACTTTAAGCTCTCTACCAATTAGTTAGGGGCAGGCTTTTATATGCAGAAGATCATTCATTTTCCTAACAGAGTCATGTGGTTGTGACATATGGTTTTACATTATCCAAATCTTTGTTTTGCTTAATGACTTTTCAGACCATACATGGAACTGATCAAAATATGGAAAAGGTTCATAGAAWATTTTACTTTCTGGGTCTTTCAGTCTGAGGACGAAGTTTTTAAGTCAAGAAAAAAAAAGACACTCTGTGGAAAAATATTACGGGATGAAGCTTACCCAAAATTGGTGCTCAGGTAAGTAAAACCGTGACTACCTTGACCCAGGTCTAACATATTTGATGATTCTGGTGTATCCTAATAAAGTAAGCAACATTCAGGCAATTGCTGCATGAAAACCTTTCTCAAAAKCTCTCTACAGTATATACCCCTGTTTAACTATTCATGTCAAAGAAACAAAGATGAACAATGAAGATTGAAGAATTTTAGATGCCCATACCGTGTTTGATGATAGTAACAGCTGCTTAGTTTACTTAATGCAAAAATCCAATAAAATTTGCTTGGGACAAGGCTGCTTATGCCAACCACCTAGACTGGATAGAAATTAGTGGTAAAAATAACAACCCCCTGGGAAGGCTAATGTCCAAGAGTGAGCAGAAGGCTGAGCCAAGTCTACTGTGCAAAAAGGGCTGGCCAACATCTAGGAGCCAGACTCATCAACTACCTGGAGCAAGCGTCCTCTTTCCCCAAGTCCATGGTGCTGGTTACTKCTACCACTGTGCAGAAGTAATTTGATGGTTTATGTTTGGTTTATSTCTGTGAGTGTAGAACAGAAGTTATTAAACACATGGTAGACTCATCCTACTTTTTCTGTATTACTATAGAGATTTTAGGTTACTGAGAGGTGTAGTTCTGTTCTTTTAGCTATCTCAGTCCTAATCTCTCCCATGGATAAATCAGACCTTCAYGTCTCTCTCTCCTTTTTTTTATACCTTTGGAAAATTTACATCTTGATTGAGTTGGATAAAGTATTACTAATCATAATGACAGTAATTAAATATTTCATGTCTTTGCTCTGTTAAGATATTGCCCCAGAACCCTATGTTCAAAACTCACAGTTCACCTTCATCCTTAGGCCAAATTACAATATTTATAACATGATATACCACTCCACACTAAATTAAGTTGCAAAGAAAGCATATGTATTACATCGTTTTAAGGTGAAATGGATCTAAAAGTATGTAAAACACAGAGGTAAAAATCAGTTTTAATAACACGTACCCTTTTCTTGTTAATTTGTTGTTTATAATTTATCAGGATTAATTATTCTTCTCTTGCCTCTGACAAGGCTACCTAAATGGTGAAATGAAAGATTAAAAGGTGAAGACAAACTTTCCTATAAAGCTATTTGACTGTTTCAAACTTTATAGCTTGTATATGTGCTGAATTATTGTATGACACAAGCTTTATTTGCTCATTTGTTAGGTTTTCTGTTTAAGAAAACCCAAAAAACCCAAACAAAACCAAACCAMAGCAAAAACAAAAAAAAMCCCAAACTCAATCGAAATACTTTAAAAACCCAAAATGCACAAAAACCAACCAACCAAAAAATATTTTGCTACATTCAACATGGCAAAGCCYCTAGAGGAAAAATACAATGAAGATGTAGCAGTGACGAAACTTCTAAAGAATTTATTCTTCTTCAGTGTCATTTTCTTAGCAGAAAAATTGAGGTAGAATAAAATTAATAGAGAARAAAAGGTAGCATAATCAAATCATTACTTTCTGCTTCTGGAAACCACACTGACTTTATTCATCTCTGACTGGTCTACAGTTTATAGTCCTTCATGATCCATTTAAGCAGTTTATGATGTGCAAAGTTTTTAACTTAAAGCACAAAAAAATAAATTAATAGATCAGAGCTGGTGAAGTCTATATATTCCCAAATAGAGAAAAATACACATTTTATGTGTCATTTTCATAATTATGTGGAATTAAGCGGCCAGTTATATCCCTAATTTCTTTTGAATAAATTAAGTCCTAGTTTTAGATAATTGTAGTTTCAAGTGGGTCTCAACAACGTCTTGCATTTTATTCAGGGTTGCAATGCAAGTGAGTAAAGAATTTAATCCAGTTCCCAAGCAAGCTCTTAAAGTATTGCAAAATTAAACTTTCTTGTGTCTATGCAGACATCCAAAAATTAGATTAAGAAAAAAACAGCTTTTTCTGATATTTTTAAAGTTCACCTTTTTTATCCTAGACAGCTGAAAAATGCAGTAATTCAAACCATAATAGGTGCATTGTACCATGCATATCCCATCTGTATTATATTTTACAGAAAGTATGATTTTGTTGTTTTGTTATTCTCTTACTCTAAAAAATTGCTAAAATATCTTAAATATTGCTTCTTATATATTCAACAATGAGGTGAAATTCATACTGAAAATATGCACTCGTATTTGCATATGGATGTTTCAATTCCCTTTACCCCTGGCACAACACACTGTGCATGCACAATATTGAAATTTAACAGTTATATGCCAAAGCATTTCATTCCCTGGTAATTCCTTTGCAACAGTGAAATTTGTCTACTTACCTCTTTGGCATAAATCTCCAGCACTAACAATTGTAATAACAGAAGACGGAGCAAGAAAAGARCCAGTTTGAGCCTCTAAACATTATACATTTAGAATACACAGTGCACATATTTCCTAGTCATTAGAAGTGACATGGTGTGTGGGTCCTGAAGGATGTGTTTGCAAATGAGTTTCAGAGAAAGTTGAATATGTAATCACAGTTATTTATGAACTTGCTGCACCAGAACTCTCTTGTAGTAGCATGAATGGTATTCTCAGTCAAAAAATGTCACTGATACAGTTCTCCACAAGAAGCCTCTCTAATGTAAATGCCTTTGTTAGCATGGGGGATAGGAAAGAAGGAACACGACAAACAGGAGGTTTTGGTTATCACAGCTCTCAAGAAAAACATGAAAGAAAGAAGAGTTTTTACAGACACAGTCAAGAAAGAGACACTAAGACTCAGGTATTCAAATTTCCTGAAGATATTGCATATCTTACTACTGCAGTAGAGTAATTCTAAGATAAAAAGTAGGTGGAAAGCACAAATTTAGGGTCATAAAAAAACAAATATAACTAACACTATGCTCTAGTTTTCATGTTAAAACCTACAGAAACATATAGATTAGAATTCACTGACAATTTATATCAGATGTGACAATGGTCTAATGGCATTAGACTTTTATTTTCTCATCACCAATGGATTTGCTTTGATTGCTATGCAGTTCAGTTTAGAGCAGCATCCAACTTGCTCCTTTTGAAAACCACTTCCAAAGTCATCACCATTTTTTACTTCAAATAATTTGYAATTTTCTCTTGTTCAGAAAAAGAGAGGAAGAATTTTTTTCAAAATTGATCCTAGTAACATTTACTTGCAAGAGATTCAGAGGCAACTTATTTATTTTCTTACTGATTTTCTTACTGCTTACCGATTTTCACCAGAAAAATTTGCATGAGCCCTGTGCTATAAGCATTAAAACAACATATAATCACAATAACAAGTAACTACTTGCTTGTGTTTATGGAGTAAATCTATCAAAAACCTAATTCACCATAGACACAGGATTAAACCTTGCCTCTTTTTAACTTCCACTCTTGACTTTAAACTCTGCAAGCCAAACACATTCTATTATTACAGTGACAGCTCTGATTGTTGTATTGGAACAGTTTAAATAATTGTTTAGAGGGAAGAAATTATGGAGATTCTTTCTCCCAAATTTTGTTTTATTAACATCTCTTGATTTGCAAAGGTTTATTGCTTCCTGGTTCTGACTCGCAGTTTACAAAGCCCAAAGATTAAACAGTAGTAGAGTAACCCAAGAAAGAAAGAAAGTTGATATATTTGCTTTTCGAGGGGCCCCTAGGAAGCTATTTACTCAGCTCCAGTAAAAGCAGGAAAGTATTGAGCTCCACTTTCTTTAAATATCTCACAGATTATCCTAGCATTCAGTAAGAACTGATTGTACAGACTAAAGAATAAAAAATAAGTTTTTGTGTTATATTATGACAACCAGGGGGTTATTTTGACCTTTTTTTGAGCCGGAATATAGCACATAGGCAGACATGATGTTGTATGAGATTGTCAGCTAAAAAAACTGATGTCATTAAAAAGAGTAGACAATGTGGGAAACAACTGTATGAGTAGGGACAGGCAAGTGTAATGCAGCTGGCTCTTTTCAATTTATGACTTTGCAGGGACAATATACAGGCTCAGATAAAACCTTTTTTTCCATTCTGCACTCATGTGTAAAATTCAAATTGTGATTCCTAAAGTTAGTATACCATCCTTATGCGCAGTGAAGGAAAATCAGTAAGTGGAAATTCTTGGATTTAAGTTTAGGTATTTCTTCAACTTAAACTGACCTTCTCACAATRTGAATGTCACAACTACATTCCTTTTCTAATAATCTCTTGCCAGTAGGTATTCCTATCCACCCTTTCTCTCTGTGATGTCATATGCATATAAAAAAAACTCTAATTTTTTTTTATCACAGTGCTTCTTCCTTTTTCTTCTCCCCTCTTTGCTATTATTGTATTGACTTACTCAGAATTTAATGGAATTTCTGTCTCTATCTTCTCTTTGCTTAACACACTATTAGCTCTTCATCAACTTTTTCATTTTCTTCTAGTCCTCAGGTAGTATATCTCAGAGAGCTTGCATTTTTATTTTCATTGAATACCTGCTTGAATGCAATCATACCATTTGCAACAAAGATTTTCCAGAATCTGTATGGCCAGAAGTGCATGATTGAAGAAGGAATATTTTCATCATGTTATCTTAATGTTCTTTGCACAAATCCAATAAGATAACCAATACAGCCCTCTTGCCCACATCAATAACAGTTTCCTGAAGGCCCATTTCTGCATGACAATCTGCAGAATGCCCCACAGTGAATTCCTGTTATTATCTGATTATTATGTTTATAGAGACATATTTCTGACCAAATTAAGGTGCAAACAAGATCATATGTTGAAGTCAGTAGTATGGATTTTATTTAACAGCCAATGTGAGATAGAGAGACAAAAATAAATAGAAAAAAGACAGACTGGGTAGAGAAAGATAGTGTCAGACACAGATTAAGGAATAAGATAATCACCCCCCCCGTGGATCCAGTGGCATCCCATTGATCCTCTTCTGGTCTTCTCAGTGGCAACAGGAGGGATGGGGGGATTCCTGCAAAATATATGGATGARTAAACAATGGATTAAAATGTGTTCAGGTATACATGGGAAGGTCCAAGCACCTGCCCCCATGGGGGAAGCTTTACWCTGTCTTTTGCATCACATTCTGGATCTGTTACAACATTTTGGGTCATGTGCAGTCCTCTGGTGGAAGGCCTCAGAAATGAGCCCATGGGGCACTTCAGGTGTCTTTGATAGTTTATGACAACTTCTAAGACATGACAGCTGCCCCTCACATGGAGCTCCCTCCTAAATGTGAAAGGTGAGGATGGAAGATGGGAGTGACTTCTAAAACTGAGCCAGTTTGTGTGGGGGAGAACTCTCCAGAGGGTCTGCTTCTCATCCGGATTGTAGCCTCCGGTGATGGGGGTTCACCTCTCTGAACCACAGGTTTCGCAATTACGCACCCAAAACCTCTCCTTCTCCCCCTTGGTTGCAGGGAGAAAGCGTGTAAACCCACTCTCACCAAACAAATTCGTGGGCTATGGCCTCCCACTGATTTTCAGCACAGCTGCTGAGTATGGCTTTCCTTGTGAATACATTCCTCTCCCCCAGGCTTGTTTACTCCTTTCTAGACCTGAGATAATTGGACAGTAGCACTGCCTTTATCTTATCTCAAATTGGTGTCAGGTGGCTTAACTTACTGTCCAAACTTCCATCAGAAGGCATATTTGGTAGGGTGGGCTTTGGTGGTCTCAGATGAGCAATCACTTTTTTGCACAGTTTGCTACAATGGGCAAAGTCCTTCAGTGATTTTAACCATGTTTGAGCCATCAACTGTTTCAGTCTCTCACAGTTCCCTCACCTGCTAAAGAGTACTCC
The DNA here is from genome assembly GCA_014549065.1 of Cardinalis cardinalis. Classification (NCBI taxonomy): domain Eukaryota; kingdom Metazoa; phylum Chordata; class Aves; order Passeriformes; family Cardinalidae; genus Cardinalis; species Cardinalis cardinalis. Next base: position 1,561,985 of record JACDOX010000110.1, on the reverse strand, counting down.
TTTGCTGACAATATCTTCAAGACTCCTGAAGCAGGGATCAGGCCTATGGAAAGTGCAGGCATTACTCTAGTCTCTCAGGGTTATGGATGGGACACCATGTCTCCAGGACAGGAGATAGATCTTCTATCACTTCACAGCAGTTGCCCTGGCCAGTGCCCCTGGTGGACCTTATGACACAGTCAATGGCTTCCAATTCCCTTGATTTATTTAGAGATTGAAACTGTGCCTTTCTTGCTCTAAAAATATCTTCAAATCGGATTTTTTGTTACCATGATTACTCTGTCTTGGCTTAAACTCTTCATCAGGAATTAATACAATCTGTGAATTAAGAGATCACAAGAAATTATTTTGTTACGAGACACAGACCATTCCATCCAAAGTCAGCTCCGCATACATGCTGCATATTATCTCACATAAATCAAGGAGAAAGAGCATTATGATTTTGTGTCTCTTACGAGCTTTGATTCTTTAAAGCGTTACCCTACTGAGGCAGGTGTGGGGGAAGCAGTTCTAAACATTGCCCTCTGATAAGAACTCTTGTAAGATAGCCAATGAAAGCAGGGCATTTCAGTGGCTTCTCTACAAGATAAGAGATGCATATCTGGAAAATATATGTATGCAGCACATTCATTGCACAGCTATGCTGCACAAAATTCAAATTCATAGGTGTGGGGGGAAGGCATATTACTCCACAAATGCTGGGAATGAGCTCACATTGGATAACARGTTGTTTGGCCACATAGTGGTACAAAACAATTACAGCAAATCTCAGTAACTTTTGCCTGCAAAAAACAAGCTCTAATAGTAGATTAAAAATCCTATGCAAATACATTAATATTATCTTTAACATCATAATGAACTGAATATCTCATATAAATAACTGATATAAATGATGTAAATAAACAAAATAATTTTGCATGATAAGAATTATGAAAAGTTTTTATGCTTCATTCTTTTTTGTCATCATTAAACATTTTTTTACAACACAGGTATGAAAATGTGTTTCTGTAAAAAGCTGAATTCAAGAATATCCTTTTTGAAAAATGTGTGCTTTTGAATTTGCCCCTCATAAAACACTAATTGTTTTAAGTTGCAAATTTATTGATTCAGCTTTTGTACTGTGGACCCCACAGAATACCACATAACTTTCCCCCATTTTCTTTCTTCTCAAATTTGGTGCATCTTTACCAAAATGCAGCAACCCACAGTTTCACAGGGAATGTAATGTGATCATTGAGAACTTTAAAAGAAATATACTATGAATCATGGTCCCTCAGAAACATTATGACAGGTTTCAAAATGAGAAATGTATGTCTCTATAGACAGAAGTTGAATTATGCATAATTTGTAACATTTTATTGCTTACATTATGATTCACTGTTTGCCATTTGCTCTTTGACGTCTTCGGTATACTTTCTGCTTTTTACTATTGTTTAAAAGTTGTAGGCAAAAGAATATGGGCTATAATAAATACTAAATATTTAATTTAAAATATCAAACACACATTAATAGAAGCATCTTCAATCGTACACTAAAGCAATCAATAAATGTGCTGATGGTGGGGGAGGATAATTCCTAATACTAATAACAGAATAATTAGCAGCATGTAGATTGGAGAACCAATTTTTTTTAGCATAATTTCCATCCCTGTGATTCCTCATCATCACAGAGCATCATTTCCCTCACAGCAAGCCACTCATGAGGTTGCCCATAGGCAACAAGTGTTGATCTGAGCACAGGTTCCTACTGAGTTACAGGACCTGAGTAACTTTCAATCACCTCAAAGTAAGGATTATATAATGCTGAACCTAATATTTTTCCATGCTTCAGGAAGAAAACTGTCACAGAGAGGGACAAGCAGGCCCATCCCCAGCTCACACCCCATGTCACCTGCCAGGCACCAGCTGTGTTTTGGCACCCCACACAAGCACAGGGAACCTTCCCTGAGCTGCTTCTCAAGGGCCCCCATGTCCTTCTACAGAGAGACAACCAGGAAACACTCAGCAACAGAAAAGTCATTTACAGTCAGTAAGTGGCATTCACCAGCTCCAGTTAAAGCATGTGGAGCTTGGGCATCAGCCAGGTGGCTGTTGGCCAGGTGACAAGGGCTGAAGTGTCGCATGCCCACAGCCAGCTCCCCCTCTGTCAAGCACACCTGCCTGCATCCTGTTTTGTCCCTCTCAACTGCCCAAGTGACTTCCAACCAGCTCCTTGGGCATTTCCCCCACTGGAGTGAGATGGTTGTCCTGGTGGCCTGGCTCAGCTCTTGAGGTCCTCCCAGCTCTGCCATGGCCATGTAGGGATGCCACAGCCCCAGTGAACCACCAGGGGCTGAGGCACACATGATATGACACAGGCAGGGCCACACATGCTGAAAGCCATAACACTCCAACCACGTCTTCTTCCACCCCTAATTACTTGATCCTTAAAAGGTAACAACAGCACATTTTCTCTTCCTCCCCGAACACAGGTGCACTCCTTTTATATACAGACAAAGTTGAAGTTTTTTTTTTTCCCCATTTGCATGAATTAGACTAATCCATTAAGTTTCAGGCTATAGGGTTTTCAAGTAGTACTATATTAATATACTAGATTTGTATAGCGCCTATAATAAAATCCTTGAAGTCTTCTGATAAGTACATACAGGAAAAACAGAATTTCTGTACTACAGCCATAGAGAATGTATATTAATTTCCATTTAAAAGCAAACAGTCAAGATCCCTTTCAGCTGATCTGAGGCAAGGTCTGACTGGCTATGTTCATATGCACTCATCAGAAAACATTTGAATAGATACTCAGTTTCAAAGTCACACGATGAAAGATGAACGTTCACAGTCGAGTCTCCATGAATAACCCAAGAAAGGCCCATTTTCCAGTCCTCCAAAAGAAGAATTTCACTGAATGTAATTGTCTAGACACAGGCTTCACCTATAGTTCTACAAATGAAAATATTCACTAACATCATGGTACCTCATAGAATGAGAGTTCTCAGCACCCTGAGACTGCAAGACAAACAAGGCGTCAGAACGTGTGCCCACAAATGGTGCATGTGTCTTACTGAGACTGCCAATGTGCTTTTACTTTGCGTGTAACCACAGCCAAAGGAGGGGTTTGCAATCTTCCATGATTTTGTTTGTCAGGAAGCTCTCTTCTAGCCTTAAGACTCTGATTTCAGCTTTACCAACATGTCAGTATTTGAAAATGTCAGCAACATAAAAATAAATATGTTGATAAATTCACCCTTTCKTCTTGGGTTTTCACACAATAGTGATTTTGAGCAGATTAGTAGCATGCACAGACCAGARGAAGAGTCTGTATGTTTTACAGCACTTAATACTTTTTACTGATTTTATGTTCAGTAACGTTATGAAGTTGCTAGATATTGATCAGCAAAGACACCACACTGCACTTTGATTAAAAGAAGTCTAGAGGGAAATTCAGTGTTTACTATCAACAAGACTAGAATAAAAATGAGTAACATTTTTATTTCTGATATTTAGTTAATGTGATTTCTTATTTTATTGTCCTGATTTACTTTAATTCAATCCCTTTCAAATATATTCTATGAAAAATAAATACAACACTTTCTTTTTAAAACTACAAGTGTTTTGATAGTTTATTTAGGATTGGTGCTAGATTTTAAGTTTTTGCTTTAAAGTTCTACAACTAAAGAATAAGTTTTGTCTTTCTCTCTCTCCCCAGGCAGACTAGAGATATTTTTCCTGCATCATCTTCTCTGAAATCACAGAATGATGAACAATCATTAAAAAAGAAAACCTGCTGAGAGACACACTCAGCATTGAAATTTCAGTCTGAACACTTGAGGCTTGGCAGTGTTACAAGCATTTTGAAATCAAAGAAGAAATTAAGCATTTTCTTGATACTGAGAAATGATATCTTTAAAATAAAGTCCTTCATATTTTTAGCCCTGGTCACTTTTTCATTGTGATAACCAAGAAAATAGACTTTTCTTCTGTGACATTTCAGAAAATTGGAGGAACTAGCTGTATTAACATCAAATATAAGGAAATTCACTGCAAAAATACCTGGTGCTCCATGTTAAAAATGCATAGCATTGTGGCCACAAATGAAGAGGAATTTTGCAGTTTTTACATATAATGTGTCTTGTAGAGAGTGGTCTTGTTCAAGACAAACTGTGTACCAATGGAGAAGGGAAGTGATTCAAGGTAAATTTAGTCTGTTCCTTCTCACCTCTTTTTCATCAGCTTTGAACTCACTTGCTAATATCAGACACATTTAAAAGCATGGTAGAAAATGAAGAGATTATTATTTACCATGGGAATTTTCAGCTGGATAAAGGACATGCAAATTAGGAGAACCTCAGCCTTTATACAATAATTTTGACAGCTGTAAACCAGTTAATTAGGAAGTGTACAGACACCAGTCAATAAGTCTTCTTGTATGTAGGGATGCCAAGGTGTGTCTTCTCTCTTGTCCAATAAAAGAGAAGGAGGTATTCTTTGGGGAAGTTTTGAACCAGGGAGATAGGATGCCAAGCTCCATTTGTTTTGCTCCTCACAAAACAACCTAACTGTGTATCACATCATACAGAAAAATGAACAACAGAGCAGCCACTTTCAGTACATTTTCATCGCTTTGTATTTATACCTCTGTCTCATTCACATCAACATTGTATCACACAACTTCAAGTCTCTGAATCAGAGCTATCTCCTCTTCCCTCTCTTACACACTTTATTGAAAGACACTTTAACTGAAAGAGTGTCTTAAAAACTTGATATAACTTGATTACTCCCTACAATCCTCAGAGACAGCTTTCCAGAGCTACCCTGTATTTGAAATAAGCATGTTTTTATGGTACTTCAAGTCATGAGAAAATCAGTTCTCTGTCCACAGAGTTGCATAAATAATGCTGAATTCTTTTGCCATTCTATCTTGCAGGATATGGATTGAAAAGTAGGTAACATCTTTTTAGGGAGGGCATTACTGCAGGATTTATGGAGAGAACAGAAATGTGCAGGAAGGAAGCAGCAGGATGGGAGATTCAAGATAGTTCTGTAAGCACAAAATAATTTAGTGTTGTATTCTGCAGAGTCCAGAGCAATTGCAGTGACTGAACAATTCAAACAGACGAAATGGCCTCTGGACAGCTCCCAAAAGAAGTTCACACAACAATATAGGATCATAGCCTACATGGTTTGTTAAGTCAGCCCATGATGAGTCTGTAACATTCTTGTATGTCCAAGCAGCCCTTACTGACCTGAATTCCCCAGATGTATTTGGCTGAGATGTACATTCTGTAGCCTTAGACAGCAGCACTCTAATCTTATGGTTTCTTCATTACAAGTTAGTTCTTTGTTCATTGTCTTACAAACACTAGATTGTCATTCAGGGACAGGACTGCAGGGATATTTGCTGTGTCCAGTAAAAAAATCACTCAATGTGTTTAGAATACTGACACCCTTTTTTATTGTCTTCAGTGCAAAACATACCTCTGCAAATGCACATATTGAATAAGTACCTGAAAAGATAATAAAGAAGCTTCTTTCTTTGGAAACTGAACAATCAATGTCCTTTTGAGAGAGATATCAAAAACTCACTGCACAGAATAAGAAAGGATCTGGCAAAAAAAATTTTGTCTGGATAATCTGCAAAAGCAATATAGTAGTACGCCTATCAGTTCAAGCCTATGATTTCCAGATGCATTCATATAAGGGTTACTGGCTACAGAAGTTTAACTACACATATTGACAGAGTTATGTAAGTCATAAATTTTAAATAGCTTACTCCTTGAAAAGAGGTATCCACTAAAGATAAGCAGAAGCCTCATCTACACCTTTCCCTTGAAATATTGGATCACATTGTTTAAGATCTTAGATCATACAGTACACAATGTATAGATTTTTCATTAATCAGGATCTAACATTAAGGCAAAGAAATAGTTTATGCTACTACAGCTGTAATTCCTAAGGAAGATATAGTAATATGTTTGTATTTCACATAAACTCATTGCGAAAACCTGTAATTTACTTATAACATGCTATAATCTATATAAACACATTTTCATAACTTTTGTTTCAAACAGAGCATTGGTTTAATAACATCTTTAGAGAAGCAGTGAACACCCTTTTTTTCCTTTCCTCTCTGACAACACCTCAGGGTAAAATATATGAAATTACTAAGGAATACATTATTATTGTTACTTCTTCCAGTTAATAATTTCTTTATCCTGGGCATTCCTACATCTGCTTTCAGCCACATACTGAATTGAAGCCAAGTATACTCACTGAAGCCCACAGGGAAGAAAGATTTGAGACAGTTGTAAACTGCTAGAGTCCTTGTTTTAGCTGGGCTAGAACTAGTTTTCTTCCGAACGGGTGGTAGAGTGCCATGTTTTTCGTTTGGTATGAGATAAACATTGATAACAGACTGGTGTTTCAGCAGTTGATGACACTGTATAGCCACTGATAATGCATCACTCACAGCCTCGCCTCACTCTAAAACTTCAGCACTAAAAACTACCCAACCAAACAACAACCCACTACCCAGCCTCCATGCACTGCAAAAACATAGGTTTCCAGAGCTGACATCTTACCTTGTGTAAAGAGCTGATACAACACAGCTCAGAATATATGATCCTCATCAGTGTGACACATTATCATGTCCAGCCTTCGCAAATTTGAGTGGGCCTGAATGTGTGGTGTTTCCCTTGCTGAGCAGGAGATCTGAGGAGTTTTCATTAACTCCTTCCCTTTTTTTTTCCATATTCACCAGTGGAGCAGTGTAGAAGTGCAGCACATTTATGTCTAGCAAGTTAATACAACACCAGGACCTACATATATCAGTCCCTCATCATCAACCTTATGTAAGTGCAAATATTCTGTAACGCTAAATTACTTATATAAAGAATTTATCATTCTGTTATAAAGACTAAAACTAGCTTATAGCATAATTGTATGTTTTCTGTAGTTCACGCTTTACAGCTAGCATGTTAAAAACACTTTTCTAGTATATTACAATGGAAGACAAGCTTTTTAAAAAACTGGAAAATGCCCCTTTTTTGAATGTGTATGTTCATTTTATTATAKTTTACCCATGTACTATCAAGTAAATAGGACAAACATTAGAAAGATCAATACAGATTTTATTGAAGAAGCAGACTGTAGAGATTTATAGTTTGGGTTCAAAACACCTTGCGCTTGACTAAAAAAAAAAATCAGGCACATTTTTCTGTCAGTTGGTGAAAGTAATTTCATACTTATCTCTTGCGCAATGTTTTGTATATGAGAAAAAAAGTACTTGWAGCAGCACTTGGACAATCAAATGAATTCTAAAATCCCAGAAATTCAAAATCTTCCTAAAAGAAACAGGCAATATTAGAGAATTTTCAAAGGCTTACCTTATGACACTGCGGAAAAATTTCATTTCTATTCAGCTTTAAGGATATTTAAAATTTTTGTAACATCAGTTCAATGCAAACTGTCGTAGAAACAAATCAGAAAAATTAATATTTATTTTTATTTCATTTAGATGAAAGCATACACTTCCAAGGGATTGGAAAGCAAAATGTCACAACCTGCCTTTGGACAGATCTTTGTTTAAACTGGAGATCTATATTGTTTCCTTCCCCACTTGTAACCTCTCCTGTCCCCAATTGCACAGAAGAAAAGCATTTCCTTCAGGTGCCCAAGATAAATATTTGAACAGGGGTGTTTTCAGAAGAATGAAGACAGGGATGTTATAGGAATAACTGTGGAGAATGAAAAGGGTTGATAGGGCACAAGACAGAGTACAGACCTGCATGTAAAATATGATGAAAAATAATAATAGGGATAATGACCATTTTCCTAAATATCCAGGTAATCTGGCAATGTTGTTGCTATTAAGAGAATCTTTTTCTCGAAATAGCTAAATCTCTCCAGTTTGAATAAGCCTTTACATGCCATCTGGCAATCTTGATATTTTAATATCTTTCTCACATATATTTTGCAATTGAAAATATAAGACTTTGAAAACTACAAGAGAACCAGAAATCATAAATTATGCCCTAATCAGGCCTTTGCATTCTACTTGCTATCGCTGTCYGTGCCCTACATTTTCTGGCTCTCTAGCTGGTGTGTGCAGCCCTATTCCAAATCACAAATAGTTTTCAAGATCAAATTTCAGTATACTGCCTATTTCCCTATGTAATCCCATATGGAAGGAAGCAAAGAGTTGCCAATATTAGAAGAGGCTGAGCCACACAGATAGGTACAAAAGACAGGTACAAAAGATAGGTACAAAATCAGACTTTAAGACAGTACTTGATTTTTTGCATATTGTAACTTTGGAAATATTCTTTTTTTCCCTTCTCAAAGAGATGGAAAAAGTTGAAGACAATGTTCATGAATTAAACTCACATAAGTAACATCTGATACAGCTGCACTAAATCTCTGAGTGCCTTTGTTCTGATCACATTCTAAGTTCTGCTGGTGACCATTGCCAGGTACATAGATTCACTGGAAAAATAGTTATGCGTTTTAAGATTATATTGTATTAGTAGGTTAGAACTGCCAACTAAACCTTCCAAAGTTATATTTCATAGTAACAGGCCAACCCAAGAGTGCTCTCCTAGTGTATTGGTCTGCTCTCAGCCTGCTGAGCATCTTTGTAGCCTGCTGGAACAATAAAAAAGGAAGAGATAGTGTCCTTCTGCTCAATAACTTATTTGGAAACATAATTGCACAATTTTTGTTCCTGTTTAAAATACAGAAATAATGTTGGCAGATTTGTCTCTATATAGTGTAAATCCTTTTAAAAAATTGCTAAAACATACAGCACCTTATTTTATGCTTAATATATCAATCAGGTTTCAAGCAGAACAGATTTTAAAAACAAAAACAATATACAGAAAAACCAAAAACCCCAAAACAAAAAAATAAACAAACAAAAAACATCACCAACAATAACCCCACAAAAACACAATCCAAAGAAACAACAAGCATGCCAATAGAAAATTTAAATGCACAGATATGCATGTAAGGACAACCAGGGAACTACAAGTTGTGAGAAATCTACTTAGGATAATATGTAATTTTATTACAAGTTGCGTGCATTTTATTACAAGTTGCGTGCAAATCTGTGCTTGAACAAAAAAAGCCATAGAGACACCACCATATGAGAATCTTCTTCCCACATTTATAATAGTATGTGCAGACAGCTAAAATTCACATATTTACATGACTACATAGTATTTAAAAGATTGGAGCAAAGGAATAGCAAATCACATTCTCTACCCCCAACCGTGTCAGTCCATTACCTACAGTGAATTCTGGAATACTAATACCTCAGTTTGCAGTAAACACATCAAATAAAGAGCTACTGACTCCTTCCTATGTAATTTATTCTCTCAAGATAAAAGCGAGTTGTGATATGTCCTTATACTTTGCCCCATCCTCCACAGTTGAATGCTTTTGAAATTGGGTCACCAAGAATGAAAAAAAAAAGAATAAAAAAAGCCATTCTTCTCTAAASGAAAAGGTTCATCAGTTTTTAATCAACTCTGTTCCAAATAATCACAAGCAAAATGTACCCCAGCCCTGAAAAATGTTGATGTTTTCCTGTAGGAATTTATTGATTTGCCATTCTGAAGTGACTTGCCAAACAAAGAACATTTATTTATTTGAGCTTGATTGCTAATGAAGTGATGCCARTGTGATTAAACTAAACCAGTGCTGCCTCTATGCATTTATGAAAATCCTTGAATAACTTTTGGAACAGTTGATGACTGCAAACAGGTTTGACAAAAGCAGCAAGGAGACCCAGTGGCTGTAAAGATCTTACAACTTCATGGAAAAAAGCCACTCCTAAAGCAGGAAATATACAGCTCCTGCCTGCAGATAGTCATTATTTTCAGCTCCTGCTTTCTTTAACTGCAAAGCCAAAGGAGTTCTTATGCAGCATAAAAATAGAGATTATGTTTTGGTTTTTAATTTTTTTTTAGCATGTAAAAATTTATATCCTCTTTTATTGAGAAGCATCCAAAAGGTCATTTTAGTGTTAATTTTGGTGCATGGTTCTGTTTAGAAACAGAAGAAGAATACCAGGCTGTTCTTTAAATAAGTGGGGGGAAAATTCAGGCCATGTTCTGCTCTTAATTTTGAGCTGTAGAAAAGATGACAAGTAGAAACAATCTTAAAGCATCACTAGGCAGTCACAGCTGGTGGGGACCCCATTCTTGCATTCACAGCAGTTCATTTAACCCAAGTTGGCTGAAAAAACTGAGAGAGTGCAGAGGTAACACAGAGGCAGATATAACTTGAGACCTCTTCTGCAAAGAGGTTTCTGCAATSGGTTTATGATGAAAGAGACAGGCACACCTCTGTTTGACATCTACTCTGGTGTGTTTAGGAGTAGGAATAGTGTTAAGAGCAAAGCTTAGAAATATTCAGAATCACTACCCGACAAACTGAATCCCTGAATCGTTCCTGTGGCCCTGCACCAGAGTTGCTCCAACGAGACAAAATGGTTTTGTGCTGAGGCCCSAAGTATCAGACCCAGGGTTGAGCAGAGGGAAAGGTTCTGCTCCCTGGCTTGTTCTCCTCCTCATGCAGCCCAGGATCCTGTAATCATTCTCTGTAGTTTGTAACAGCTCAGTTCTTTCCTRGTGTCTATTCAAGAATCTAGTGGAAAATAAAACTGTTCCTTCAATAAAAAACAGAATCACATATGTTGGGACAGAGTGGACATCTGTGTAGTAGAATACACTTTGTGCATCACATTCTGAAGGTTGGCTGCTGAATAACTCAGCAAGGAGGGGGGGTCTTCTGCCCTACTTTGAAATGCAGCAACTCCACTTTGTTCCAGCAACGAACAGATCACAGCCAGAGAGAAGCAGCCATACTATACCCAGACAGCTGCAGCCACCATGGAGTTCCTTAGAAAGCAAAAAACCTAAAATTACATACCAATTAATACATCTATCTCACCCTGGTTTTTTGAGACTTTCTAAGCCTTCTGATGTTGACATTCTTGTGGGGAACTTTCTTGCACACTTTCTGTAAACAACTCATTGTTTTGTCTTCCTTTATGGAGGAAGAGAGAGTTGATAGACTGTTGGTTTGTCCAGTGTCATTGGAGGAGAGGTGTCACTGTCACCCTCCAATCCACTGTCACCTTTGTAAAACTATAAAAACTAGAGTCAGAAATTAAATTTCCCTTTTTTCTTCACCTTTTTTGGGGTTTTTTGGGGAGTGCAACTATGTCTATACTTCTGGGTTTTTAATAACTATAACTGATACAACTTTTGATTAGAATGACTAATTTTACAGAAATATTACAGAAGCCAAATATTACAGAAGCATTCTGTATCTAAAATGGTAGTAGACATATTCTTAGCACCAAACTCTATCCTATTTCAATGTTAACAAGAGAAATTCTTTTTCCTGGATTTGTCACACAGTGTGCATACATATATAAATGTTCATGTGAGGGATAAAGCTCTGTGAGGAATAGGAAAGTCTGGATTGATTGGCCTGCTGGAAATCCTGCTGTCATTTGTAGAGCTTCTTACAAAGATAAATCATGACTGATCCCATAATTCTGAATTGAAAGGTCCAGCACTGTTCACCTGAAAGAAAATTAAAACCACTCTTCTTCTTTTATCTAGACACTAGATACCACCAATGATATATCTACTTCAATGCTCTTCTTCCAGTCATCAATGCAGCAGAACAGCAGAAAAACGAGATTTTTATTAGAGGAAGGTGGTTTTTTTTCACCCACAGATAAARTAAATAATTTCTACAATAATTTCTACAGAATAATTTCTACAAGTTCTTTAAATTATTTCATAAAGATTTGAGCTACATGTGGGAAGGCAGACACCAATCAACTTTTTTTTTTTTTTTAAGGTTAATCTTACCCATTATTTTTGAGGTAGTTTTGCTGTTTGTTTCTTCTTAATTTGAAAGACAAGATACTTCTAGAATAGTTCATACTTGCATGACTGGAGAGGGATTTCAGGTGACAGATCACACAGATAATAAGTATTTCTAAAATTTCTAACCGTAATGGATATTCCTCAAGTGAGTTGTGAGTAATACAATGCCTGCATCAGTATTCCATGTGAAAATCACCAGAATTGCATTATTGATTTTGCTAAATTTATTGCCATTCTGATAATTCCAATCCATTGCTTTTGCAAACAATTTTAAATGAACAGCAAAGATATATTCTAGGTAATATGCTTCTGGGAGATTACTATGCTTCTCAGCTGGTTAAATCCACTCAGCCTTCAGAGTGGAGCTGCAAACACTTCTAAATTGTGTAGCAGTCTTCAACAGAAATCATCAAGAGTCATGTCTTATTGCTTTCATAAAATGTGGTTTACACCTCTCTGAGTAATTGAATTTTGCTAGAGTTATGGGCAGGCTGCATATTTTTGTGTGTGAAAATACTATAGAGTCCTTAGGAAAAAACAGTTCTTCCTATTGTATGGAGTCAAATCAAAGATTACTTTGTGAAATTTTGCTGGACATTTTTCACTCCAAAATGTTAAATAATAAGGAGATGAGCTTTTCTAGGAGAGGAAAAAAGTCCCACAGACGTATACCTGCTCTTAGAGAAGTTTGGAAATGTTTGCTGCATATTATATAAATATTAACTTTCTCACATATTCTAGCACCAGCATAAGTAGTATTTATTACAATTAATAATAATAATAATAACAATAATTTTAAAATAACAATTGCTACAGTGAGATCAAAATCTGGCACCTGATAAACATCACAAATGAAAAACAAATCATTCAGGTGCAATAACAGGGCTTTCCCTAATATGAATGAATGCTAGGAACTAAAAACTGATCTATTTTTTCGCAGCTCTGCACTAACATATTTGGAAGCAATAAATGATAGATTAGATGGATAGATAGATTAGATAGATAGATAGATAGATAGATAGATAGATAGATAGATAGATGGATGATAGATATCCACAGTTACAAGTAAGAATTAATTAACGTGAAAACTAATGGGAAAAACTTTATCACAAATTGTAAGGAGAACAGGTACAGCACTAACACTTCAGTCCAACCTGTGACACTCAGCAGTCAATACCTGTGAAAGAGTTTTCTCACTAATTTTAGTGGGTTATGTTGAAAAACCACAACCCACTAATTTTTCTGTTCAGAAAGAACAACACAATTTTAGCTTCATGCTTAACATTTTTTGGCAGAGGAAGGAGAAAAGAGCGCTCTTAACAGAAAACTGTAACTTGAATAGCCAGCTGTATWAAACAAACCAGCGCCATATCTCCCCTTTTAATTACAGTTCATCTTTAAAGTAACAAAGTCATTGACTTACTTAGTCCTCTCCCTCATTTCCATTAGGCCGGGCAGTTTACTAAAGTATTATTCAGCAAATAAATTGAATGAAAAGATACAATGTATTTCCTTAAGTCTTAAGTGCAAAGCTGTCATGCTTACAAATGTTTATATTGCTACTTCTTTTCCAGGAAAACCTTAGAATTTCGTATATATTATCATTGATCTCAATATCTCCTTGAACATTGCATTTCCTCAGGCCAATGTTGCTTGGAAGCCTGAAGCAAACTGCTAAAGTAATGCACTGTCATTGACTTTGATAACAATGCTCAAATAAAGGCAAAGTTTGCATGTTATGGAAATTTTAAAGAATTCCACTATGTTCCAGAAATGACGGGAATGTTCTCTTCCAGCTTATGGCCCAGTCACCTCTTCTGAACTGAAAACATAGCAGAAACTATCAGAACTTTTTAAAATTATCATAATTTATATATTATACTTCAATAGCAATTTATGACAATTTAATTCTTCTTTCACCACTCTGACTTTCCTAAAAAAGCAAATGAAACCCCACTGGAGCAGGTTGAAAGCAGATCAAAATTTTGTAGTTTTTAATTTCTTAGGAAATCAAGATTCAGTGATTCACTGATGTTAAAAAAACATCAACAAGATAGTATCAAGATAGGTACATTATTTTGTATGAGCAGTGGCTCTGTGTGGTTCTGCTTCAAGACATCTGAGCCTGATTAAGAATTACATGCATGAAATCTGATATTTTGCAGATAAGAAAGGGAAAAATATTCTTTCATATTTTTGGTCTTTGTTTTGTTTTGTAAGAGTAGATAGAGATGCTGCAAGAACAAGAAGCACAGAAATTATGTCCTGGGGATGTGGGGGAGAAAAGGGTCCCCTTTGCCTGGCAGAAAAGCAGAATGCTGGGGTTCAAAGCAGTTATAGCCTAACCAGACATGCTGGGCAAAAGTCAAAGAAATCACAGGAAAGGGAAGGGAAAAGATAAATCCAAATGCCACATCTCTGACCAATGACAAGAACCTGCCCCATCTCCCAAGATCCCACAGAGTGTTCTTTTCAGTGGTATCTACCTTCACCTGATCTACTATGGACAGCATCTCTTTAAATGCTGCCAAATTCTGTTTGGGTAGAATGAAGACAGGTTTGTTTTGCGTGGGTAACTCTGGGTTTTGTGCAAGTTTTCTGCAGGGAGGTAGTTTTTAGCTTTTGCCTGGGATTTTCCAGGGCCCAGAAATTTGGTTTGAAGCARTGCACAAGCAGCAAGCTTGGATCTTCAGGGAAATTTCTAGGTCACATGCAAAGTTAATGTTTCCAAGAAGCATGAAACATGACTTTTCTTTTTTAACCTATGTGAATCAACTCATGTAACTTAAGAAAAAATTCAAGAATATTCACGCAAATCATAATAAGGAAACAAAATACTCACTAAGAGCAAGTTTATAGAAACGGAACTCATCAAATAGACACTGTCCTGATTCTAGAAGAGCAGTGAGGAATTACAGAGCACATTATGCCTGTGCAGAGCCCAACTATACATAACAAAGACAAATAAAAAGTCTACAAGCTCATATAACCTCAATATGAATGTTCGTTTGAGGAAGCACTTGAAGAAAAACTAGCTACCCATTTCTACAATTGAATATATTGAGACATTGGCTCTTAAATTCAGTTTTCTTTCTAACAGTTGCATCTATCATGGTGCTCTAAGGAAACATAAAGCTATCTTTTAGTTGAACTACTCTTGTGCAGAGAAAGCCTGGAAAGAAGCCTCAGGCAGCGACAAAAAATTTATACTTCACAATAACCTGATCAGTAAGACATATCCAAGGAAAGAGAGCAAACTAATTTTTACAAACTATCCTTTTTCATAGCCCTTGCATAAGAGTACTAGTTTCAAAATATGTCAGGCACAGTAGCAACTACCCTTCCCCAAATGATTTAAAAAATTTAGGTATGTCAAAGAGAAAGCCAGAAAAATCATAAAAAATATTACAAAACAGCCAAAATTCCATTAGCTGCTTGAAAAATTCAATTCTAAAAATGTGGTGGTAGTATTGAATATCATTGTATATTCTCAAAAAAAGAAAATTCTAATTTGTAAGTTAGATTCTCATTCTATTTTCAAGACTAGTAACAGTACAGAGAGGAAAATGCAGCAGTCTTTGGTGTTCATGCAGCTGAGCTGTTTAAAAGCTCAGCTTATTTTACCCTCTGCATAGCCTTCAGTCTGGCTGAGTATGTTTCTATAAATTGTATTTCAATTTCAGAGGATAAAGACTAAGCTACTGGATCCCTGTTTTCTCCTCTGAATTCTGTAGTTTAAATTCAAGCTTAAAAATGTTCACACACCCTGAAAGTGTGATCACATCTATTAATTCTATTGCTGAGTCTTGCCATGCTTTGGTGACATGGYTTGTTATAATTCAAAGGTCATGTTCTACTCCTATTTACACTGGGGCCCATCTGGAACAAATTGGAGATGCAGAATAAATATGATGTGGATAACAACAGAAGTTTTATATTACAATTACTTTTAGAATATGTATGTAGAAATAATAAGGACTAAAGCATGCGGCGAATTGTAGATTAGTTTTGTTGCTTTGGGCTCAAACAAAAGAAGTCTAAACAAATAGATAGTGCACC
The DNA here is from genome assembly GCA_014549065.1 of Cardinalis cardinalis. NCBI lineage: Eukaryota > Metazoa > Chordata > Aves > Passeriformes > Cardinalidae > Cardinalis > Cardinalis cardinalis. The sequence continues at coordinate 1,546,027 of JACDOX010000110.1, read as the reverse complement.
CATGTGCTGAGCTGCATTTAGCCCTATTTGTTATTTGATTAGAACTCCAGAGCCAGATTCTGATGTCTGCCTGAACCAGTGCCCATTGGCCTCTGAAAAGAAGTGTACCTTTTCACCATTTGGGCCATGGAGAAGGAGGGGACCTCCCATGCTGCCCATAACCRCGCAAAGGGGTTCCAGTTTGAAATCACTTATCCTAACCAGAGCACTAGGTACATTAATTCTCCACCTTGCTACCTTTGCCAGTTTACACAAACTTTCTGTATCCCTGCTTAGCTTTTCTTCATGGCACTGTCGTATTTTTCTCTTAAAACTGTGGTTCATGATTCTAATTTTACAGAGCTCAACTGTGGATCATTTTAGACTTAGACTGAACAGAATAGGCTTACATGGTGAAGCTGCTTTCAGGCACCCAAGGATGCGGTCTCCTTTTAGAAGATAAGGCACACACTCAAAAAATCTTATGTCTCCATCAAGTGAGTRTGTCATTACTAATGTCTCCCCTGTAGGGGGCTTGCCAGAGCCCTCTGTCTCAACCAGGATGTATTAGACTCTTCTCTGGATACACCTGGGACACTGCTGCCTCAGCGTGTTCACTATACACAAATCCGCACAAAGCAGGCTGCAAGAATGGAGGGGTGTCACAGGCTTGTAGGCTGCCCTTCAAGGATTGCAAAGGGGTCAAGTGCAGCCCTGGCAGGAAGTTTACCCTTACTGTTCCTCTTTCTAACACTCAGTCACAGTTTGGCTTTTGTTACGTCAATATCTCACACTCAGGACAAATCTCAGTTTCATGACTCTAAAAAAATGGTCTTCTGATAACAAACATCAACTGAACTACAAAGTTTCACTTCAAATAAAAAGGTAGCACATTTTGTACATGTACCCAGAGGTTTCATTTCCAGAACTGCTGTACTTCAAGCAAAATTCCTGTTTCTGTGAAGAAGTTTCTCTTCAGTCATGTTCAAGGGCTCTATGGCAAGATGTTAGGAGAACAAGTTAAGCACAGAAACCTGTGATAAAATTAGAATATTTTGTAGATTAGTTCCAAAATAGTTGTTTGCAGTTACAGCTCCTTACGTTTTGTCACTATGAATTGCAAACATAATAAAACTATAGAGAAGCATATTCAGGTGGGTAAAGCCTAAAGTATGGGGAAAATAAAGGAATTAAAAATAAAAACTTTATTTCCACAATTTATTTTTCAAAGACCTTTCCTGAAAAGATGAGTATCTCAGTGTGGAAATAATATGTCATAACATGTTCAAAAATTAAATTTACTATTCAAGAAAAACTAATCTTCCAATAACAAAATTGAAAAATCAAAGGTCCTTATAAATATATTTACATTAGAACTGCTTGTCAGTGATTAATTTCTTTTTAGAAGCCATAATTCTTTCTCAAATAAATATTGCCTCTATTATAAAAAAAGTTATATGAGCCATGGAGTTTCCAATGTATGTTACATATTTATCAAAGTTTGTTTGCATGTATGAACTTCAACTTCCTAGCTGAAGTAGTTCAACCAAGTTCTATGCTGTCACTGAAAAACCATGTAAGCTTTTATGATTTTTACCTGCTATTTGAAGTCTTTGCATATTACAGGGTTGACTTTGCCCTCATGTCTCTTTTCTCCCAGTGACTAAAGGGAGTCATATTGTGTCTCACTGTCAGCTCTCTCTCCATAATGCTATTTTCAGTAGATAAAACATTGGCTAAGCAAAAGAGAGTCCCTAGATAYCAGATGCAATGACATCTTTTCAAAAGCTCCACCTCACATCAGTTATTGCAGGTTTGGGTACAAGTCCCAAATCAACCCCAAGAGCACAATAGTAGTAATAGTAGCAATGACATACAAAAATACTACACAGAACCAGTCCTGTTCTTTCTTAAAAAGGCAGACACACTTCTGCACTGATTTGACTGATCTCTTGTATTGTCCCACTTTTCTCCTTGCATATCAGCGGTTTAAGTATCCAGAAATAAAGGAAAAAAAAAGGAATGGACTTCTAATTTTGTTTTCTGCATGATAGAAGTCTTAACCGTGAAGAAACTGTCCTTTCCATCCTCTCCCACTATTTAGTTAATTCAGCATCATGACCAGTAGATTTTGGAAGGCTGTGACTTAGCATCAAAAGTGATTTCACACAAACAAAATAGAAACTTACAGTCTGGGTATTCATTTTTGATTATCATTTCTCCTTTTTCTTACACCTTTCTCCCAGAGATATAAATACACATTTGAAATATTTCCTCTGTATGGTATGTTATTGTATTAATATGAATATGAAATATAACATGAATAGAAAAATTTAATAAAGAATTCTTTAGGTGATTAGTAAAAGACATGCTGAGAAAGGAGGTAATAGTAGACAACTCTTTAAATATTTCTGCAGTTAAATCAAGATAATGGTAAGAATTATTTTTCTTTTATCTTTTTTTTATCGGGATGCGAAAATTTATGACCAAAGGTGAATAAAATTTTTGAAGGATTATCAGAAACAGATGAAATGTGCCTAGATAATATCACRCTTCCATCTCTCATATGGAAATCTGTCTTTTCTTTGGATAACTGCCCTATTCCTACTGTAAAAGAATCACTGTGGAGGAACAGGGTGAGAAGGAGAAAAGTGGTCCATTGAAATTATCAAAGATGACTTAAAAATCACATGCAAGTCAAATTAACACAAAATTTTCACCTTTAAAACTATGAGCTTTCACCTTTAAAATTATGAGCTTTAACTTCATGAACAAATCCTAATCAAGAAGTCTGCAGCCTATGGTGACAGAGCATCCCTGCTACACAATACAGTGGAGCTGTATTTTTTCATCTTGCAGGAGTCACAGACCTTTCTCCTTATCCTATCAGTGATCTCTATTTCTCCCCACTGATGACTCACTCAAAAATAAGTATTTTGGAGGAGTGAATGTAGCCTCACTGCCATGGCAGCTGATAAATGTCTTTAGACATGAATTTTAGTTACAATTTGGAAAGAAACATTCCTGCATAAACTTGTGACCATCTTCTTGTAGAAAAATAAGCATGAACCCTAAAACTTTGTAGTAATCCCACTGCAGTAATCCCCAGAGTTACACTGCTTGAACCCCACTCCAGAAGTGGAGCAGGAAACTCCAAGATCAACTCTGATCTTATGTCCAAAAATGGTTGCTTTCAGAAAATGACAGATCAGTTTTCATGACATTTGAAGTAGGTTGAGGAGATTGATTATGAAAAATTWAAATGTATATTGTAGTTCTGGTAGCCTACTCTATTATAGTTCGGGTAGCCTAGTCAATTTATTTTGGGGTTATTTTTTGGGGTTTTTTTTTTTAATTGGAGAATTAAGACTGAAAACTCTTTCTTTCCTGATATTTTCAGAGAAAGTAGCTCCCCTATTTTTAGACTGTATCACAATACTATATAATTAATTTARATGTGAGGGCACATAAACACATTTGAATGTACATGTGGACATTTAACTGTTCACACTAATGTTTTTCTTGCATGCAAAAACAGATTTTTTCACTGTTTCACTTTGCTGGCAGCTTCTACAATGTGGTTTTTTGTTTTTTTTTTTTTTAACTAGACTCAAGTGAAAACAGGCTTTGAAAACTCCTTCTCCAAAATAGTTCCATTGTTACCATAAATGTAAGGATATATCCACTACATAGTATATGAAATACAGTAACCTCAGAAAACTCTAAAACAATACATTTGTCTGCTAAAAAAATAATTCTACTCTCTGTCCCATCTAACTACTTAAATCAAGGCAACTAGTATCAAAAGCAACATTTAAAGAAAGAACTAGAAAGTAGAAGTGAAAAACTAAAGTTGAAAATATTCAAAGGATTAAGAAAGGACATTAGTAGACTATGGAAAATAAGCAGGAGCATTTAAGTAATTGGAAAAATACCCAACAAAACCAAACAGAAGAAAAATCTATGCAAAAGAGCAGACTTAAAAAATTAAATAGGAAGAGTGTGTTGTATTTCAGAAATATTACATTCAGCAAGAGTTAAAATCAAATTTATTTTCCTTTGAGATACCAACATTTGGGAAAAAAACCCAGCTTGTCTTAAAAGTTGGTGCAGACATTTTTATTAAGAAGAGTTAGAAAGGGAGGTAATTGAATAGAAAGGCCAAATAGTGAGAAATCTTTGACAAGCCTTAGACTTCACAGTAAAGGTATCGGAAACAGGCAGACAGAATTGTAAGATACTCAGCTTCAAATATAACACCTGCTCAGCCATTATTCACAAATAGAGAGCAGATCTAGGGAAGGTATACATCTACAGCTGGACAGCAATTTCAAAATCTTTCTGCACACAGTGGTACTTATTGGATTTGTCTGATGACTTTATGTACATCTAGTGAGAAAAAATATTGCTAAATTCACAGCAAAATTAGTAAACTTTATTAGGAAACCCACTTTCCATGGGATTTGTCTGTATTTAAGGCAATTCATCGTCATGAGCTAGCCAAGCTCCACTTTTAAACAAGGAATGAGAAAACAAAAGGTTGTTTTAATCAGGAGGAGACAAAGAATATAAAAAGTTGACATATTCTATATTATTTTTCCATTGAACTTGCAAGAGAACAAGCAGCAGATCTCCATCTGGGAGAGACTTGCTGTTACTGGGTAGAAAAGAGAGTAATTTTGAAAAGTCCTGGAATTTTCTGTTGAATTCTTCTGGTTCACAGGAGGAGATAAATGCTTTGTAAAGTTAAAAAGACACAAACTGTTTCTTTGTTTTATGAGAAAATATGCAGATTAGCAAATTAGTTGTTAAAAAGAAACTATAAGATCTCTACGTACATCATTATTCACCACCTAACAAATAGCTCTGCAAAAAGTAGAGCTGCAGCTGAACTTAAATTAGCACTACCAGTTTGCTGGGCTTGATGTTAATTAAAACACACAAACAAGCAGACAAAAAAAGGCAGCACATCAGTTTTGAGTAAAAAAATTATTTCAATGAAACCTATACTTCAAAGTAGGATCCAGATACACCTCAGTTTTAGTTGACTCAGTTTAGTCAACCAAAAATATTAAGTATACAAGTACTTTACAAATTATTATGACAATTATACTTTGGGCTAAATTCTTGTAAGAAAGTTTAACAGTTCAGATCATGGAAATTTTATCAGAAGTTACCCTAAAAGCAAATTTCCAGAGATGCAATTTTATTTTAATATAGCATGCAAAGCAGGTTACTGGAAGGGAAATATTGATAAAGAAATAGAACTTGTTTTCTTAACAAATAACAATTTTGTAGTTTTKTAATAATCCTACTTGGCAGTAAGAATGGTAGTAGACAAGAAAATCTTGCACTTGTCACTGAAAAGTCCCTCTGTAGAACAGAGGGATAAATCATTTGACTGGCAAGGGATTCTGGAAAGGAGCTCTGTAAGACCTTTCATCCARCCGCCCTTTAAGTCACCACTAATTCAGAGCAGCTTGCTCAAGACATTCCAATAAATTTTGGTTTCTTTCTCCAAWGACTGAGTTTCTACCCAAGGTGAAAGGTTTCTCAATGTCTTTAGGCAATGTTTTCCAGCTTTTGAATGTACTCATTGGGTAAGAAAAAAAAATTCCTACTATTAATTGAAGTTTGCTAAATTTCAGCTTGTGTCTGTTACCTCCTATCCTACCACAATGTGCCCTAAAAATATCTGGCTCCATCTTCTCTACTCTGAATATGCATTAGAAAGCAATAAGATTTTTGTCTTTTTTCCTCAAGATTAAACAAATTCTGTTCCCTTAGCCTCTATTCTCATGTCCGGTGGTAAAATTTCTGACCTTACGGTAGCTTTCTGTCAGGCTTGCTCCAGGCTGTCAGTGTTTTCCTTGTATTGTTTTTCTTATTCATTACTCATTCATTATAAATAAAAGAACTTCTTGCACCAAAGGGTCTATTAACATTATCACAGAAATATTTCAACAATAAATTACAAAGAATTCTAGCTTTTTAAATAAAAAGTATCCTCACAAGATAAGTGATTCACTAAGGGAAGAAGAAGAGAGTGAAAGAAAATCCTCAGTGARTGGATTCCTAATTTTTTTTTTAGTTCTAATATTATGTGAGTGGAGCTGTAGTAGAGCTATGAAATTTATACTGACTGAGGACTTAACCCCAAGACAGATCTAATGTGCATCAGAAGACTACTTTTCAAAGCCAGAAAAGAATCTGATAGCCAAGCAGCCATTTCATTTTACACCACAGAAGAGATTTGTGGCCTTTGCAGGATGCTAGGATGCTTCCATCATAGCCCTGTTACACATGCTTTAGTTCCTACTGAATACTTCTTTTTTTTTTTTTTTCCTTCCTGGAAACTAAACCAGCTCAAGAAATTGAAAAATACAGTATCTAGTTACAGAGATTCCAGCCTGAACTGAATCTCAAATACTGCTTGAACAAAAACTGTAAATAAACCAAACAAAAAAATTAYGAGTGATGTTTGCAGTAAAGTTGCTCATCAATTATTTTAGTGAAACAAATATGATTTTATGATCATCTTGGTAAAAAAAAAAATGTTTTGATGATCTTATTTTAAAATAGGCAATCAGTAACAAAAAAAAAAAAATTTGGACTATAAAAAGTGTAACCCATTATATATTTCCTTCAGGAAAAAAAAATAAAGTCATTCATTGCCATGGAACACATTTCCTTTAGATGTACAAAATATTCTTAGTTTCTCTCTCTAAGGGAATTAAGGCAGGCCTGACAAGTTCTAGATTCGGGTACAGGATGAGAGCACAGTAATGAACACAAATGAGCAGTAGAATCATCTGGATCAGGACAAAAAGAATTCCAGTAAATTCAGTAATATTGGTCTGAAATTGATATCGGGGCACAGAAATACTTAAGTAGCCTTGGTTATCAGGCAAGTGATCAGGAAGGAGGGCAGGGCTGCTTCTCATGAACCTGAGACTCAGGCAAGCCCCAATGGGCTTGGGGAACCCAAGCTCCCCGAGGGGACTCCCCCCTCCCATGGCTGAGCCCTAGATACACAGTCTGGGCTTAGTTAGCAGCCATCTCAACCCACCCTCGCCCCCACACTGCGCTGCTTCTCTCCTTTGTGTGCAAGATGCTGGGACAGCACCTTCAGCAGTGAACCATCACCACATGGGTCTGAAACCATACAAAGTATGAAAGCCTGTGCTGGCTTTTCTACTGGATGTGATGGAAGACTTTTATAGCATTCCTTCTTACTTCAGCAGCCAGCTTGAGGAAAGAACTTGTAAGTTACTTTCTTCTTGACAAAAATAAAAGACATGTAACAGCCTTATGGCAGAGTCTGAAATGTCACAATGCCCTTTGAAATTTTACATAAAGGGATAGCTTAAAACCACTTTTTAAATGTGACTTCAAAAGACAGGCACCTGAAAGTGGACATGTTTTCAAGGTGTGCCAAAGGCACTGTTAAAAAGGACGTGCAGAGAAGTCCATCTGTTCCCAACAATAGCACTTACATCACATGCTCTCCTTGCAAGCATTCATATACAAACTGCCCCTCAAAGAAGGAAATAGCATTCAGTTTCCTTTTAAAATTGTAACTATCACTACAAGATTATGGGGTCCTCACAGCAAGTGCAAGCAGAACTTTGCTCTAGACCACAGAGGCAGATCTCCTGTTTGATCCAGGGTCTGGCCTTTTCTTTGTACACAGCAGATTACTTATTTTGTACCATTTGGTTCTTTGGACCCAGAAGACACTATATAATATGTCCCCAAATATTGGACTGAGAATTCCAGACAAAAGGATATTGAAGAGGAGACAAATTGACCTTGTCCCCACATCACCCAGTGATCATTCAGTGTGTGAAATCATCAAGCTCATGTTTTGAGGAGCTTATTCCTATGTCCACTTGAAGTGCCTAAAGAATTCCTGTCCTCCAGCTGGAGAAGGACATTCTTTTGGACTTTGAAGTACCTTTGTGAGGATTATGAGCTAGGCTCCTCCATTCTTGTTTSACCAGTGGGTTTCTGGCAAAACACAGAGGCACATCCATGCACATGTAGCAGACATAAAATTTAATATATCTACCACTAGCAGCACTAATTAGCATGTAAGGCTTCAGTCCAACATAGAAGACTCATGTCTTGAAATGTGGATTTCAGAGTATTTAAAAAGTGTTCAGTTTTTAGTACAGATGTTCAACTTATTAAAAGAATTTCATTGAGTTTCAAAGTAATTTTGACTTCTGAATTTAAATGCATATAAATTAAAAAAAAAAAACAAAAACAAACAAAAAAAACCCCAACCAAAACCTAAGAACCTAAGTCCTTATTTCATAGGGATATAGGTCAAAGAACTCAAACATTTTCTAACATCTAGTCCATATCTATTGCAAAAATTGCTAAGGGTTGTGTAATAGTATAGAGAAAAGACACAAAGTGACAAGGTTCACTTGTTTTCCTTGAATATCACCTTCTATCAGGGTCAAAATAGCAGTCATGCTATGGGGCAGTGCTGTGAAAAATCACAAAATGTGAAACTACATACTTTATTTTTTTGTTTTAAGCTCTCCTCAAAAGATATCTAGAAGGACCCATCCACATTTTTGATATTTAAGTAGATATTTACCCTCGGTACTATCCACTTTCCATTACTGGAAATTGCATTTTGGTGCCTACATTTCAGCGACTTAAAGCCAAGCTTTTCCTTTCATAACAGAGGCTCAGTATTCCTCAGATAATCCCCATTCTAGCTCCAGCATGTGACAGAAACACATCCAAAAAGTCTTCATGAAGTCTCAGTAGCTTCTGTATTAAAAAAAAGCACCWCACCTGATAAATACTAAAATTACACTTACCGTTTTCCCTAACATATCATTTTGTTTTCTCATTCATTGTGTCATTGTCTCATACTTCTTAAGTCTTTCTTCTCCTGTAGTTATTTCYGTCCTTAAAGACTAATAAGAGGAATCACACAACCTTGGGCCTTTGCCCTAGTGAATATAATTATATTTCTATTACTGTCTCCTCCAGATGACCCTATTCTGCTATATGTTATTCTGATCCTCCTCTCTACTGAGGAGCTCTCAGAGCTTTGTGTTATAAATAATGCTCTCTTATTTTGTGCTCCACGATCCTTAATGAAATTAAATATTAAATTAAAACTCTCTTCAGATTCATCTCTTCCTTTTCAAATAATTGCCAAGCTGCTTTTGAAGATTTCATCCAAGGATGTAAACAAGTATCGCTTTGGCACACATTAATTTCAAGAACTATAAAAGATTGTGGCATCACCACAAATGATGCAGAAAAAAAATGCATTACTGGAAACACAATTTTAAGGGATGTAATTAAAGTCCTTATCAAGTTAGCATTATAACAGTCACATTTAAATATAGAAATTAAGGGAGTAGGCATAGGTGGGAGACAAAATACCTTGGAATTTCATGACAAGACTTTGCACACATGAAAGGACAGGGAAATGCTGAGGTGAAATGCATGAGGAAGGAAAAACTGTTATAATTATTTAAAATTTTTGTACATCTGCAAGGAACCTTTAGGCTTTTTCCTGGCAGAGGTCTCATATTACAAGACACAGAAACTCATCCAATCCCCAGATATATCCCTTTGCTTGAGCATTTGAAGGCACTATGCCTATAACACCAAATTCACCTCCAATGTCACTCCTAGAGGTTCTGAAATACGAGAGCAATCATTCCCTAGTTGCTCCACTCTACCACAAGGTACTGAGCCCAGTAATAGAGCACAAGGGRTTTCCAGCTTCCCTGATTAGCACAYACAGAGTGCTGCTCCCCTTCCACTGGCAGCACCACATCCTCCCATGTCCTTGTGCAACTCACAGCCGCATAAATAAGGAATACAATCACTTGTATGTCCCTGGGATGCGGGCAGTACTTCCCTGCCCTAGGTAAACCTCTTCCCCATGTGCTACAACTAGAAGTTTTGTCAGCTGAAGTCAGTGGCAAGAACCCTGCACCACTTTTAGAAACAGAAAATATTCTCTTTTCTGTTGAAGCTAACAAGAGAAACAGCAGCAGCTCCAGAGTCTCTGGGGTGGAGGGAGCTTCCCGCAGCTAGAGCTTCTCCCACCCCATCTTTGAAGTTGACACAATTTAGACATTATCTTTAACATAAAAAATCAGTTATTCACTTACCACAATTTAACCCGTTACCAATCAAAGAACAAAAAAACTAACCCCACCATTACCCCCTCAAAAAGAAAAAAAAGGAGGGACAGGGCAATTAGGTAGTTTCTTGGGCACACCAATTAAGGGATAAAATGTTCACAATGYTTAAGAGCCATCTGGACACCATCCTGTGCAATGTGCTTCAGGACGACTCTGCTTGAGCACAGAGGYTGGAGCTGATGACCCCCYGTGGTCCCTTCTRACCAAACCCATTCTGTGATTTTATGAAATCCAGATTTTTCTCTCAAAATGACAGACATGGGTCTTTCTCTACAGAGAGATCACAGTATTTTTAATCAACCTTAATCTTTAGTTATGATTTCAGTCCATGTGCTCTGCAGAGCAGCTTGTTAAAAGAAAAGTTAAAAATAACTGAACTCTGCATTATGTCCTTATCATCTATTAATACCAACTCTCTCATGAAAAYGCTTCTTCCCATTGCAATCAGACTAAAAGAGAGATTGACGTGTCTTGCATTCCATTTAGTGTGCATAATCAGTATAGTATTAAATTGAYAAATCATTCTATTAGGCACAGAAAAATTCTAGTGTAGGTTTTTGAAATATAAATAACTAGAACAGGGAAGAACAACTTTCAAGGAGTTTCAAATKATACAAATTATGTTTATATGCCTTAAAAATTAATAAAAATATGTTTGCAAGTGAAAACTGCTGGATCATCCTAAGTCTCCTATATCACAACAGATAGAGAAATGGGCATGTGATTCAGGAGCAGTGTTTTTCCATCTCTCTCTCTTTTAATTCCTTGTCATGAATAAACCATATGAAGGAACTATACTGCCAATGACCACAGAAATACACAATTAGAATTATGCAAGTAAAACTGGTCAGGTAAGTAACCAGTTCTTTAAACAGAAATAAAAGCGAATATGAAATCCATAGCAAAACCAAAGTGAAGAAAATGGCAACACTGAAGACAAATAAGCCTGAGACTCAGTGGTCTACCACCACAAAAAATAACCCAAAAAGCAAAACATGGATAAGGAAGGCAGGAGATGGGGAAATTCATACCTAGCTACAAGAATTTAATCACAGATATAGGTCTTGAGAGGAAGAAAAAATAGAACATTAATTAATCTAATGGGTTCATTTTAAATGTACAGTAACAGAAAGAAAAAGGACTTAGGAAAAGGAAGCATTCAGACATAGATATGGTACAAACAGTAACTACTACAATTCTGAAAACTTTCTCACTCCTACTGTGATCTCAGAACTTAACTTTTTGTCCATTAACTTTAAATTTAGATACAACAAAAATTACAGAGCAAAACAGGAGGCAAGTAGGAAAATTAAGAGTATTGCACTGCCCTAAAAGAATAAAGTATTTCCAACAGAAATAATCATTTCAATATCCTATCTCTCACTGTGGAAGGTTTAGAAAACTTCCAGGAAGACATTTTCTAGCTGTCATCACTGACAAAGCAGAGAAATAAAACAGAAGAAAACACCACCCACTTCCRCACAAACACATTTCAACTGAGTAAATTAAATTGCAACACACACAATAAGATGTATCCATTCTATGTATGCATTTCAAGATAAAAATAACAGGTATGCACTATCATTAATCTGAAAAAAGATCAGTCATCACAAAAGATTAGACAGCTGAATTACACTTACACATAGAACAGATATATGGTGGTCTAAGTCTGTAATTCTTAAAGTACGGATAAGATCTGTTCATATCTAAAGAAATTACAGGACAAATTTTTAAGAACACTTTTTTCTATTTTTGGCCCCTTTCTTTTTTTAAGGAAAGATAAATTATAATTTTCTTCTCCAAACTTTTATGCCATAGGAGGAGAAGAGAACATGCTAGTAAAGACTGAAGTGAGAGTGTGCTCCATTTTCAAGGTGTCTGATACATGAGTGAGACAAGGGGCTGACTCTTGCCTGTAACTTTCTCTCACTCTTCATGCCCTGCTGTAAATTGGTRCAATCAAATAAATTAGGGAAAGCTTTTGAATGTCTAAATAAAGATAGGGCAAAAAGAGACAGGTCAAAGAGCTGTGTGTCAATCTGAAGCTAAATCTTTCCATGTGCACCATTTATGCTTTGACCTCCTTTATATTTACATAACATGCAGCTGTTCAGATCCACCACTGGCTTCTGATTGCTAGAGGGCATACTTGAAGCACTGACGATGCTACTGGTGGCATTTCATTTGCACAACAACTTCTGAGTGAAACAAAATAAAGCTGCTGCATCAATTGCACTTTGTCAATGAGTCATAGAAATTCTCTTGTGATTCCAAGTGGTCATTAAATAAAGGATAAATCAGTGAAACATCTGCAAAGCTTACTGACACCAACAGGAGTCCCAGCAACTTCACTGCACAGGAATTGTCCCAGAGAAAACAGGGTCAGGTCACCAGATTACAAAGCCAGGCATCTAGAGACATATAGCCTCTATTTCTGGGTCTTGCACTGACTCATAGCCTGACAACAGGTGTGTTACAATTGCCTCATTTTGCCCTTAAAACAGAGACAACTTATTTCCCCAGCCTCCAAAAATTCCCTGAAAATGTATGAGCGCCRTAAATTAAATTTTTGAAGTACAGTGGTCCAAATTTTTCTGACAGTCATTGAACTCAAAAGAGCAATGTTAGAGTAGGTATTCCTCTCACAATACCACAATTAGAAACATCACTGGAAAGAGAGGCRGGAGATGAAATTAAATAGTATTTCTTGATTAAAATAAATGTGTAAMGCTCCCTGAATTGAATTTACATATCAAGTATAGTAAGCATAAAAATAAAACCATTAAGCAGAAAACATAATTCAGGGAATTGAAAATATAAAGTTGAATTCCTGCCTGTAAACTCACTACTTTTTTTACAGATACTGATTTTATTCTGGTTTTGATCGTGCGTATCATTTTTAAGGGTATTCAAGTTATTGGATTTGCAGAGAAAAGGCTTTTTGATTGATATGTCTGGAAATGATGACTTATATTGATGTCAGTTAAATATCTGATCTCCAGACACACTCAGATTTTAAAAGTCTAAGTTCAGATTCAGCTTTTACAGGACTGAATTGATGGATCTCTTTGACAGCAACTCCAATTCTGTTTTATGAGCTAATGTAAGAAATGAGATAATTTTGATTACATCCAAGAAGAAGGAAGTTTAACAAAGACACTTAATGGAACTAGCAAGATAGAAATGGTCCGGCATAACTTGCTAAAAATAAACCTAACATTAATAAAAGTGAAAATAATCAGAAGATTAACACACATAATTTTAATATTTATTAAAATCCGCTGGCAACATATTAACACTCTTAAATTTTAGTAATARCCTATCTTGACTGAAAGATGTAAGAACTTTTCTAATAGACTGAAAGGTTTAACAGTTCTGTTACAATTCAGAAAACATCTATCTAACCCTTGCTGAACTCTCATCTCTGCATTACTGACTGGAGATCAAGAGTGTAACCMTGGTGCTCTGTGCTAAATCTTGAAGTTCAAAGATATTCTGTGCTTTGCTGCTGTTTCCATAAAAAGAAGAGAGGCTGATATTTTCCCTCTTGGTGTCTACTCTGATGGGTGTGATGTCATCATTCATTCAACAAGAGCAGAAAAGTAGTGAAGTAAAAATAAAAGCAATTCTGGGGCTSAGATTTCATCTTTAATTTTTGTTCTCAAAGATTCAAATTAGTCTTTTTTCCTTATCTGACAGGGACTGAAATACCCTCTCTGGGCTGTGATATAAGGTTCTCCCCAAAATAAGTGTTAGCCCAGTAAAAACACATCCACTGCCTTTGACAAGGTCTCCCGTGAAGAATGTCTTGGCATGTTCTGTGGATCTACAGACACAGGATCTTTTTCAACACTAAGGGAACAGCAATGCATTCTTTTCCAGGTAAATTTTAACTAGTTCACTTAAAAGATAGCAGAAGGAGAGCAATACAGCATTTGTAGTAGAGCCATTCCTATACTGTTTGCCTTTCCAGTGAGTTAGCCTCCAAAAACCTCTCCATTCCAGGAAATGATCTGCACACTAGCCAATTGCAAAAGACTTCTGTGAAGAAAAGGCACAGGCACGCATCACTGAGGATCACAGAACCAAGTCTTTGAGTCTTGTAGCTTTGCTATCATTTGCACCCTGGAAAACAGCTTTAAACCTACCTCTGAAGCTTCAAAATAACYATCTACATTTGCAGACAGCTACACACATTCTTTTCATATCTTGTCTCAAACTTCTCTTTTTTTTTGTGTTTGTTTTGTTTTAAATGTTCTTCTGTAGACGGGAACATCTTTGATGTCACACTCTTCAACCTACAAAGCCTTTAAATCTTAAAAATCAATAGCACTTAGTTAAGTGTTACTTAATGTTATCTTTGAGCAGAGATTCAAGTTCTCCACAACAAAGTTTCATTGCATATTGTTGGGAACCTGASAGCATTTTTACCCCACTGCAAGTAAGATGCTATCATTGTTAAAAGCGCTAGACCAAGTTGTATCAGCTATTTCAAATTTACTTCCTGCTAGAAAGCAAATGGCATAAAAGGATGGTCATCCTTTGATGACAATCCAGTGATTTCTGTTACAAAATTTGGCATCTGCTGAGTAAAATGACTACTTTAATCTTTTATCATTTCTTCTCTTGTTTTTCATTTATTCCCAATCAACACTCTCTATCATCATCTTACTGGAGTTTTGTTTTAAACTTGCTTTTAAAAGGAACTTCAGGAAGGTTCTGCAAGAGTGATATTTCACAAAAAAGCTGGAGATATTTGTCATTAGAAAGGGTGTTTTCAGAGAGGTCCAGTCAGTCTGGTAGGCTGCTCTGGATGAGTACAACTTCACTTGCATGTCAGTACCAACAGAAAAGTCCTATGGGAGCTGAGAGCTTTTATCCTCTTATTATCTTCTACAGCATTGCGATCATTAATCCTTTCTGTGTAACCTACAACAGAAAGCCAAAAGCAAAGGAGGCCAAAGCCTGTATGTCAGCAATCCTTTGAATGTGTGAAGTATTTCCCCGGTAGTCTGATTGCAGGGYCCTGCTTTGTTGGGCTGTCAGACAGCCCAGGAATGTGAGAACAAGGTCTGCTCCAGGGGTAAAGAGTACTAAGAGCAGTGGTCAGAGCTGGCACCAAGACTTCATGCTGATGTGGGATGAAATAAGCAGTAGAGTCCAGGTTAGACCTACCCAACATGTTACTGAGCCCAAGGRCTTTCCTTGAAGTCAGAGTTTCAAGGCATCCACTTTGTTACTGAATGGCACAAACTGTCTTACACTGCTGATTAATGTTCCACTTGAAGACACTGGAAGGTTTCAACCTTATATCATGCTTCATCAAGCACCAGAGAGGTGATTAAGCAGCACTGGCACACAGYCTGTCTTATTGATTAATTACATTGGCACACCTAGAACTTGATTGTTCCCTTCAATTGTTACTTCTCTCAATATCTTGCTGCTTCTGGGTGTGYGATATATAACAACATGACTTCATAAAGGGGGTGCACTGTTTGTCGTGTGAACATCATAAACCACACATATCAGCACTGCTCATAAGAGAAAACATAGARGTGAAATGGTTTTTTAAACTTCATTATTTCTTGCAGGTTCTTTACCTGACAGCTACTATTATTTTATAAGGGAGTCAGATGGCAGATAGAAACTTACATTTATATTATTTGTGATGGCAGTAGGCTTCAGTCCTTTCCACATTACTTTGTCATTCTCAATTCACATTGCCATTTCTCAAACAGTAGACATTTTATCACACAACAAATCCATCCAATGACATACAATTAGAGCACCCAGAAAAGTCAATGCTGTGCCTGCTCGGTTTTTCAGAGAAAAACTGTGGGTGAGATCTTGAAGAGACGTCATGATAACAGTGCCCTGACTGGTCCCTTTAAGAGTTATAATAAAAACATCACCAAGCATTGTTGAAATGCATGAAATAGAAGCCCTAAGTCCCTCAGAGAAAGGAATGCAGGGAKTGAATTGGAAACTTTWAAGAAGCTGAAATATATTAAGCCACACAGACATGAAATAGAAGTGTAAGTTTTAGTTTTAAGTAGAAATATATCTTAAGTGCCTTAAGAGACTGCATAGCTTCTAAGAGGCCCTAAAGCCTAGTTTAAAGTTCAGTAGTGTTATTTTTCACGAGTTTAACTTAGTTCCAGACATAATAAAAACATAGCAGAGCTTTGCTTGCATTTGTAGAATAGATAGAACTATATGAGTAAATAGGTAGAAYTATTCACRTAAATAGATAAAATTATAYATGCAAATTTTAAGTAAGAAACCAGATAGTACATTTGCGTAAATATATAATATTATATATGTAGTTTGGGGATAAGAACTGGCACTATTTTTGTACTACTTTCTCTCATTAGAATTAAGCTTAGATTGGTTTAGAAAGAATGTTTTAGAATCGTGTTTTTAGCYGATTGGAGGATTTATGAATAAAAGGCCCTTGTAACAGGGTGCAGGGTGGGTAATGAAGAAGAAGAAAAAACTGCAGGAGCTGCTGCTGCTGTTCTGCTCAAAACATCAGAACCCTGTGCTAGAAAGCTTTTAGCATGGACTTTAATACTTTGAACTCTTTGCCTTCGAGACTGATGTGTTCATGCAATAAACAACTTTACTACAATCAACAACTGCTCTTGTCTCTTTGAAGACCCAAGAAACAGGAAAATGTCGGCAAAGCATTCATCCCTTGGAAATGATGTTCAGGAGTCTGCAATGCCAGTCTCCCTCAGCACACATACTCTAAGCCTAATTTTGTAACCTCAACAGGTTTTTTTTTTGCCTTCATGTTGACAGGAAAAAAATTGGAAAAAAAAAAAGAATATATAGGCTGCTAGTACATTAAAAGGCAACTTTGGTCTGCTTTGTCAAACTTCTGACCTGCTRGCTTTATGACCAGGAATCTCTTTCTGTGAGTGCAAAGTAGATGCCATGTATATGCAGCATGGGACTTCACTGGGCATTTTGTAAATGTAATTTAAAAATCAATATAAGTTTTGGAATGATAACTCAATTAACATTAAATGACAGAGTTTTCCTTGTCTATTTTATACAAGATTGATCATTGTAATTTTTTTTGCTTAGATCAGTGAGATAGAGCAAATTGCTCTTTATTGTAATGGGCAGTCCATATGGTTCATTTAACTTGCACCTCCAATAGTTGAATTACACACCCGCTTTTCAGCTAAACCTAAAATCTTGGCAATCCTTTCAAGTGTGTTTCTCGAGAAAAAAAAAGCATTATTGTACAAATACTTCAAAGTGGGGCATGGAATCCRTTCAGCTTCTCTGCTCTTTTCAGCAGAGTAAGAGTCTCAGATGCGTACACAAGTTTTTCTACCTTGAACACTATCTCTGTGCAGTTCTCTGATGTGGCAGTATAAGTTCCAACACACAAATTCCTGGTCACCAAGTTGGGAGGCTATCTGGATGAGGAAAGAGAAGCAGAGTGAGGAATCACYGTGAGCTGCTGCTCAGAACACCTTGTGCAAGAGAGGTCCTCAAAGCTCCTTGGAGGGTCCAGGGATCCCCRCTGCAAGTGAGCACTGCAGCTTTGCTATGGACATTGTATTTTCCCAGGACTGTGTCCCAGGGTAATTCTAAGGATCAGGAAACGAGCAAGAAACTTGCAGCAAAAAAAAAGTTGGGGCACATATTTTAACATTTACAAATTATTAGCTGTGTAATGCAACACCATAAAGAACATAACACTGTATTGTTCTGAAATTGTATTCATTGTACTGCTGTTGATAAACACAATCTAGGTAAGAAGTCTTGTGATTTTCTTCAGTAATAGAGACCCAGCAGTCAAAAAAATCTGCTTATTTGGAATGGCAACCCCAAATTTTAGYGAGATTAAAATACAAACCTGAAAAAGCTGCATCCCTGGTTTTGAGTCCCATGGAGAGCTGAAATATCCATCTGTTACTAGTGAGACATGAAATAGTTTTTGGCCTTAATTCATTCAATTTTCTTTCAATGCATTGATTTCTCTAAGGTCTCCAAACACCAGTTACCAGAATTACACTTTCCRGTCAGAAATCGTGCTTTTGGTGAATTTAAGAGTTTTGATGGGGACATCAGATGTTGCTGYGCTGTTGCTGCCAAACAACAGTCTTTGTCCAAACAGGCTGCCAAATACCCAGAAAACCCAAGAATGTGCCTACTATAAATGTTTTTTTAAAAATTTACAAAGTATACAAAAGAATCCAGCCCTTCTAATCTTATCTGGTTCATTTACAGCTGGTCCATGGATATTCTAGATGAATCAATAATTTTTAATGCACCTGTACTGCAGGTAATCTCAGTATATTCACATAGCACAGATACATATGTTAGTGTCTGAGAAACCTTTCTCACAGCTCAGTTTCCCAGYCTACAACTCTGTTTTTGCCCTGACCAGAAAAAAAAAAACTGTAAGAGAAATCAAGACAAAACCAARTAAAATAAAAATTAAAACACCAGCTATGAAAATATTCTCCTCCTAATGTGCACCTCTATTGCCTGACACTTAAGTGTTTTAATGTTTTGAATATGCACATATTATGTGTTGCTGCTGAGATCAGTATGATCCAAATATATATCAAGTATCTATTGATACTCTCAAACATACTCTTTTTCATTCTATTTCACTTCATGCTCCTTTAAGAACACAGGTGCTGAACTTAGACTTCAGGTAGATTTTCCTTCCTCAAGGTWTGGAGAGCAGATTTTGAAAGCACAAAATTTTCACCTCTCAGATGCAGCCATTTCCAATAACAGAACTTTTGAAGAAGYTCAGCAATGGCACAATGTTTATGCCTCATGAAGTTTGTGTTCACAGTCTCATAACATCTTCTGTAAAAGAAACCAGCTCCATGACATTRACTAAAAAGGAAATAGCATGAAGTATTCTATTAGAACTAAAGAAGGTTGCCCAAAATTTCTACAAAACAACCCTTTGCCAAGCAAGTACAGTATGACCACTCTTGCAGTAAGTTTTCTATCAGTTTTTAATGAGAAACAATTTAGATAACTCATCCCCCTCTTTTCTTTTTTATTAATAAATTTGGACATCTGCCATCAAAGTAACCATCCAAATTATATTAAAAGGATTTCACATGCAATCAGATTTTTAACATTAAAAATCATCAAAAATTCCAGAAGTGACAGTACAGTATCTGTGTAAAAAGAACAGAAAACATTAACAGCTGCTACAAAGATAAGTAAGAATTTAAGAAGAGACTATCACAATTGGCCAAGCACCYAATTTAGTGTTTGATAAAATAGCATTTTAATTTAGTATTAAATTCAAGGCATAGATTATTTTGACAATTTTCCTTTTTGTTTTTCCTTTTTTACAAGTGTGGAAGGGTTTGCAGGCATGCAAATTGTTTTAAAACATTATATTATTAATACTACRTTTATATTATTAATATTACCTTTATTTGACATTAAATTTCTTTTCTCCCTTAAAATTTCAAGGGAAAATGAGATTTAGTTCTAATTTCTATATCAAATAAGCCATTATTTTTAGCACAGGTGCCTCCTAGACGTCAGAACGAAAGATTTCATTTAGGCTAACATAATTATATTCAGCYGCTCACTTATCACAGTGTTTATGGAAGTCCAGGTTTACCATCAGATCCAAGTTAGAAGCAAATAGATATTAATTTATAAGACATCTAACAGCAGCCAATAAGCAACCAGTCCTTTTAATGTCTCTCAGTAATCAATTTCCATTTTAATCAGATTTACTGTCCTGGAAGATTGACACATCAATTACTAAATTGTCAAAAAATTTATGTCATCCCCTCCTGAAGAGCTCTCATGAAGTCATGTTGCATTCCACCCACTCAATCACAGCACTGGAAACTGATCCATGACCATCAGTGTCACCTCCTGACTGCACCTTGTGATGCTGCCACAGCTCATCCCTGATGATAAAACCACAGCCCCTTGTAATACCAGCATCYTATCCACGAGCAAACAAATCCAAGAGCTACTGTGTCAGCATCAGGCATRGTCCCCAAACATGGACACTTTTACTTACTCCAGAGCTTCTTTTGCTGACAGGCTGATATAACACCTCATTTTCTCAATGGCCTCCAGGCTGCATCCCATGCATGAGTTACTAAATTCATAATACTTTATAAATTTTGAGTTTTTACAATGCAGACATTAAAGTCATCATCTTACTGCATTGGAAAGAATGCACACTCAGAAATATTTTCAAACAGCATCAATTTCCTTATTGTACCTATCAAGCAACACATTACTCTTACACTGCAGAGATCATATCTTCTCTTRGAATTTTCAACAGACACTTCGAAATCCTTGCTTAGTTGTGATAGAAACTCCTATCCCAACTTATGCTGGACGCTCAAAACAGATTTCTTCTTTATTCAAATACAAACAAYGATAGCAAAACAGATTTACCATTTTTAAAAGGGGTTTAACATCTCCGCGGGCTCACAAAAAGGCTACTACATTTCATCTTAATAAAATGTAGTGTACAAGCTTTGAAATATAGGCCTTGGTTCAGGATTCAGAATTCCTCCAAAGACCAAAAGAAGGCAGAAACCTATTGTCCTCCTCYAGGGCTCCAGAGCAGCAACTGGAGCACTGAATGATGCACTGTTGTCCCATTTGAGATGATTTCYCACTCAGAAGGGAAGCAGGTGGCAGGTGAAAGAAAAGGGAAAAAACTGATGCATATAATCACCTTTTTGAGTCCTTAAATCTAAATATTCTCTCACRTAACACACTTATTTCCCAAATTAATCAAAAAAGTAGTAAATAACAGTATCATGAGGAAAATCAGCTTGCGATTACTACATAAAATTTTGGTTTTTATGTTGAATTGCTCATAACTTRGGAAAAATATGGTGTTATGACATGAAGCACTTGAAACTGAAACTAAAATAAAACTCAAACTACACTGGTGGGAGGTGTAAAGTTCAAAGTGCACATTAAAGAATTCTGATGCAGATTCTTTCACCTGAAATAAATTATCTGATTCAAATTTGTAAGCATAGGCCATTCATGATTTTACTGATGTGAAGGTTGGATACAGAGGCAACCTTGAGCACCATATATTCACTTCCAGTTACTATGAGAATTTTCCTAATTTATAAATAATTGCACAAATATTTGAGTTAAGCTCAACATCAARTTAGGTTGTTTATCAATAGGTGCAATTATTAAAATGAAAAGAAAATTTTAGAAAAAAGAAATCTGATTTGTCCATATCATTTATTCAAATTTTTAAACATTCTTTTTCAGCTATTGAAGAATGAGATATTTTCCTGGAGTACTAAGGCTCAAACATCTCMGTCCCAAACATCACCTGCATCAAAAAGCAGACCTTAGGCATGGAGTCACATCCTGTACATAACAGAGATTCCTTGTTTTAAAATATATATAGAACACTAAATTAAAAAAAAGCTGTAGTTTTTGGTCAACACAGTCTAGAATGTCTAATAAATGCAAAGGCAGTTTCCTAAGTTACTAGAAACATGGATTCCCCCTCTTAATTACAGCTATAGTTGCTGAGGAATTTGTACCCTGAGGAATATACAGATGATGTACAGATGTCTTACTGAGCCCACATTTTGCTCCATTTTTCTCATAAACATTCACATAGTGGCTTCTGTATAATTGAATTTAGATTATTATGTTTATGGTATTAATTATGAAAGGTAAGATAACAGTCATCAGTCTTCAGGTCTAGTCTAAAGTAAATTGGCTGCATCACCTTAAATTAAAAAATACTGTGAATTGATGCAATAACTATAAGACTTTATTTATGTGAGACCTGAAATTAATTGTGCTAGAACCTAATGWTCTCTACATACAGTAGATCTATAACACCTCAAAACTACTGTTACAATTGGTCTTTGAAAGTCATAGTCACAATACTATTCAAATGGAAATGAGATGAAAGCAAATTAATACTAAACCTAATGTAACAAATAAATTCTGACATCACCATGGCAACTTCCATGACATTAAGCATTAATTGTGTGACATAATAATTATTACTTTCATTGTAGCAATTCAATATATTTAGAATTGTGACCATATTCCTTCCCCAAAATATTTCAATGAAGATTACATCTAAAAGATAATTTTATATTCTTTAATTTCTGAGTTAAATAGAATTAATAGCAAAAAAAACAGTACATCTAGATCAGTGTAAAATGATCTTAGGCTACATACTAGCAGGTTCATAGAGTCTAATTCTGGGAAAAAAAAAAAAGACAAAACCAAACAGACTCTTTCCTCTCTATCCTCCCTCAGGTCTCAGGAATATTATTGCCCTTGAAGTTCTGCCTGGAGATGTGAGAAGTGATGGATGCATCATATCTTCCTAATTTTTCTACATGCCCTTCTGACTTTATCATGAATGCTCCACACACTGCTCACACAACAAGTGTGACAAAGAATTTTAGAGATTAAGAAAATACCAGGGATTGTTACTCACTGCTCTGCCTGAAGCTCTCCAGTGAACCTGCTTAGTCCCTTTGATTCCTGTGTCCCACTGCAAACTACTGAGAATTAAGTCTCTTCTAGAGTAAACCTTCCTCTGACCACAGGACAGGAGCTTCTAYCCATGGACAACCTCTAACACTGGACATCCAACCTCATATCCAGCTGCACTAGGACATATTCTGTTTTCCCAAATCCCCATATTACCTAGTTGATATYTCCTTTTTCACTATTTTCATTCCCCCAAAGCCAAATTTTCTTCATCTTTGTAGCCTACTTCATAGCAGGTAAAACACTCAGCTTGCTCTTCATCCATTCAGTCCCCAAGTATTTTAATATTCTAAGCTTAAGAGAAATGGTTTCTATAGAAATTCTCATACCATTGTACAATTTGTAACTTGTATTTCCTTCTGTAATTGCATAAAACAAAGTAGCTCCAACTGTTCCCTTATTTTTCCAAAGTCTACTTTAGACTAACAGTCCTGTCATTTAATTTTGAACTATTTACATTCAAGCCTAATGTTTGCTTAATATTTCAAACATTCTTGAAAATCACTATTAATGAACTAGAGCTTTGCTATTTTCAACCCTTCTGCAACATCTGGAATGAATTTAGGAAAGGGATTGCTTATTAAATTAAGTGCAATTCATCTGGGTTTCCATTAATTTTTCCTGTAGTTTTTAAATCTTAGATTTATGGCACTTTACACAAGAATCATCTTGATTTTGCTTAATATAAAACACTTGCACACATCCGGCCTCATTTGTCTTCTAACATGTTTGTGCTCTTGCTAGGTTACTAACAGTTTACAGTTCAAAAAAATAATTACAGCTTCTTTTCCCACTTTGGCAGTTACAAGAAAAGACTTTTTTTTGATAACTGAAAAGCATTCTTAAATATTTTTAAGCATTATTCATACTTTGTGCTCTTTAAATAATGTCCAAAATTATTGGCCTCTATTGTTTCGAACTTTAGATAAGCAGCTCCTTGAAATTCCAAAYATACTTACTGTTTGTTTGCATTGTATTCTGTTTGCTGAAAAAGCCATCTAAGGTCAAGTCTTGATGTTTTCAGTTTACTCATCTGTRATACTCTGTTCTAAAAATCAGTTTCTCTTCATTTGCTAAAATCAGGTCTCAGGTAGCTTAATGATATGTCAGATGCAGAGTGCAAACAGAAGGTGTGTTTTAGAGCATATTTTTGTATTAGGTGAATGAAGTTTCTTCCATTACCACCTGAAGAAAAGCCCTGTTCTTACACAGCCTTTTTTCCTTTTACCCCATTCTAATCTGTAATTATAAGGCAGACTGGAGGCCTGAAGCAGTCTCTAAATTATAATCCATCATGCGTATTATCTGTTATGACATTTTCCCATAAGCAATTAAAGATTGTTTATGCTCATGAATTGTCAGTTCCTTGAACATGGTAATCTCTCTTGTTGTTTTGGAAGAAAATATGTCCTTCTTAAGAAACAGTGCAATGCTAGCATGCCTGGGGTTTTTAAGCTCTTCAGTCCTCTTAGCCATCCCACCAAACTGTAGTCACACCAAAGTCAACAAGTACCAAGCTGGCCTCAGGGAACTGACTGGATGCCTCCATCATCTCTTTAAAATCCCTTTCTGACCTCTGGGGGATAGCAAAAATTTTGGAAAAGCCACATGGCATTTAGCACTACAAAGACAATGACACTTGTCTAGACTTCCCAGTAATTTTAGGAAGTTCTCTTGTTTACATTATCTAGACTTGCTCTGAAATTCTCTCTGCAGCAGCGCACACCTGGGGTACCGCATCTGGAGAAGCCCTTGTTAAGGCAACATGCTTCAGTGCCACACTGCAGACATCCTCCAAGAATGTTACRGATGTCACATGGATGCAGTGTAATGGTAAAGCATTCTATGACAAAACTACAGAAAATATTTTCCCCATTTTTACATTGATTTTTATTGAGCAGATACCTATCTATTCTAGAAATACTAAATGGGAGACAAACAGTTTATGTAAATAAGTTTTTTAAAGTTATCTGCAGAACTCCAACCTAATTAGATACCTGCCAAGAAGGGACTGGAAAAATTAATTCCAAATACCATAAACAGTAAATTTTTTTCACTGCAACAACAATCTGGGCAATACCAGGCTTAATTAGAGCTCAAATACATAGAGGATCATGAGAAATGTCTCTTATATCTAACTTTTCCATTCTGCAAAAGCTGAAAAACTGTTTCTTTCGTTGGGAATACTTATTTGGATATAAGAAGCTAAATTTATGGTACTAAAGTGAGAAAAGTGAAGGTTAGTGTTTTTTCTAATCTACATTGTAAATTAATCTACCCTGGAACAATCACCACATTTTTTTCAGAGCAAGAGATTATTAAAGTTTTAAAAAATTACAAAGCTTTTGAAGCTCACAACATAAGACACACAAATTGTCCAGAGCACAGCTGGATAAACACATCATTTGATGGGTGATGAACTGGCCCACGAGTTGGACACAAAGGGTAACACTGAATGGCGTGACATCAGACTGGTGACCTRTCACTGCTGGGGTTCTGCAGGGCTCCATCTTCAAATCTGTGCTCTTCAATATCTTCATTGCCAACCTGGATGCAGGACTGGAAGGGATACTGAGCAAGTTCACAGACAACACAAAACTGGGAAGAGCTGTTGAATGCCTTCAGGGCAGGGAGGCCCTGCAGAGAGATCTCCACAAATTGGAGGGCTGAGCAATCACCAACCATGTGAAGTTCAACAAGGGCAAATGCTGAATTCTAAACCTGGGATGAGGCAACCCTGGATGCGTGAACCAGCTGGGGAATGAGATGCTGGAAAGCAGTGCTGTGGAAGGTGACCTGGGGGTCCTGGTTGATGGCAAGCTGACCATGAGCCAGCAGTGCCCTGGCAGCCAGGAGTGCCCTGGGGTCCATCAGGTACAGCATCACAGCCAGGCAAGGGAGGGGATTGTCCTGCTCTCTGCTCTGCACTGGGGCAGCCTCACCTCGAGTGCTGGGGGCAGTTTGGGTGTCACAACATAAAAAAGACATCAATCTGTTAGAGMGAGTCTGAAGTAGGACAATGAGGATGGTGAAGGGCCTTGAGAGGAAGTTGTATAATGACCTGCTGAGGTCACTTGGTCTGTTCACCCTGGATGAGACTGAGGGAAGACCTCATTGCAGTGTGCAACTCCCTCATGAAGCAAAGCAGAGGGACAGACACTGATCTTGTCTCCCTGGTGACCAGTGACAGAACCAGAGGGAATGGGCTGAAGTTATATCAGGGGAGGTTTAGGTTGGATATTAKAAAAAGGCTTTTCAYCCAGAGAGTGTTTGGGCACTGGAACAGACTCCCCAGGGAAGTGATCACAGCACCAGCCAGCCAGAGTTCAAGGAGGGGKGGTACAATGCTCTCAGGCACATGGTGTGACTCCTGGGGATGGTGCTGTGCAGAGCCAGGTGCTGGATTTCAATGATCCTTATGGGTCCCTTGAACTCAGCTTATTCTGTGATTCTGTGAAAATAACCTCTTGTTTGAAAAAAAAAAACCAAATCTACATAGTGTTCAGCTACTCTTGCAAATCTTGCACCCTTCTAAATACGTCTCTGACCGAGTCCAATATAGTGCATAAAAGCAGAACTTACAATTTATACAGATACTGTGTAAGTCAGAAAAATTAATACTAGAACTTCCTAAAAGAATTGTAGATGTATGAAGTCAGCAGAGAGACACCTTTGACCCAGCCATTCTGTACTGGATAGCKCTGTCACCTGCCTTCCTGCTTGCAGGAATTTCTGTTCAGTTGGTATTGATGAATTTTAATAGTCAGTTTTAAATCCTCTTAAAACTGATTGTTCCACTGAGTAGATATTTCAGGCACACTGGACAGCTGTAATAAATGTTTTTCTTTGGGATTTGATTACTTACAATACATTGAGTTTTAATGCATCAGCCTCTGTTAACACTGGATTGATAGTATCTCGACTAGTTACAATCTGGAGTTATTATAACATGATTTGCAGACTGCTGAGAGAAAGCTCTGGATTCTGCCATGTAAGTTATCAGAAATTCAATGTTCCTATATATCACAGAAGAGCAGAAAAATTCCATATACAATACAGCTTTATCATACAGCTCAATTTTCAATAGGAAACACAATCTAAAAATAACAAACATGACACATGCTAAAGTATGGATGCATGAGAAAAAAAAATCCAGCTGTAAAAGTTTTGATCTCTATACAAACCTTTCCAGCGCAGAGAACCATAATGAATTTTAATGCATTAGTCCTTGTTGTGAAAGACTTTTACTTAGTTCTAACACCATTAACARTATCAAATAGATCTACTGCAGCACAAGGACACTCTAGAAAGATGGTACCATCACAGTTCACCACTTTCTGRGTAAGAATGCTTCTCTTTACTATAAGCATTTTTATCTACCAACTACATTTTTATTTCTCCAGTCCAGTATTAATGTCTTATTCAAGTATCACTTATATAAAAATTTTAAGTAGCTACCTGTACTCTCAATAACACCACTGTCTTATCGAAGGGAAGAAAAAATTGATCTCTAGTTCTGAAATGTCTAAATTTTAAACAAAAAATACATGAAACTTTTATATATTAGAATACCAAGAGCTGCTTATGGAATCATAGAATCATTAAGGTTAGGAAAGACTTTTAAGAATATCAAATTCAACCATTAACTATTAATTCAACCACTGCCAAGTTCATCACTAAACCATGTCCCTCAGTACCACATCTACACATCCTTTAAATATACCCAGGGATGGTGTCTCAAGCACCACCCTGGGCAGCCTGTTCCWATGTTTCACAGCCCTTTCAGTGGAGACATTTTCCCTAATATTCAATCTAAACCTCTCCCCTCAAGTCATAACTTGATACCATTCCTCTCCTCCTTTAACTTGTTATCTGAGAGAAGGGGCTGAACCCCACCTTGCAAAAACCTCCTTTCAGGTAATTGTAGAGGTGCTTCCATGGTTTCTAACACATCAATAACCCTTGCCTCTTTGCTGTCACATGCATCTCCATCCCCTATTTCCATTGAGATGGCAAGCCCAGGGA
Organism: Cardinalis cardinalis; assembly: GCA_014549065.1. Taxonomy (NCBI): domain Eukaryota; kingdom Metazoa; phylum Chordata; class Aves; order Passeriformes; family Cardinalidae; genus Cardinalis; species Cardinalis cardinalis. The sequence goes on along the minus strand of JACDOX010000110.1, from coordinate 1,518,305 downwards.
CCTTGCTAGCATATCTTCCTTCAAATATTGGCATGCTGCTCCCAGGCTTATCTCTACCAAAGCAGGTTTTATTCTATTTTCTCTTCAAAAATAGTTTAAAACTCTTTCAGTGATCCCTGTTAACTCCTTATCAATGATCCTTTCCCCTCTTTGAGACAAGTGTACCCCCTCTCTTGTCAGCAGGCTTAGTGTCATGCAAACTGATCTGTCATTAAAAAGTTGTAGCAAGCCAGTGACACCAGGGTCAGAGACAGGTCCCGGTGTACTGGCTCTTTCTGCTTCTTCCTGCAATGGGAAGGACAGAGGAGGACACTGCTTGTGCTCCCGATGCCTTAACCAGTCCTCTCAAGACCCTGAAGTTTCTCATTTACCCTTGAACTCCCTGCTGGAACTTCAGAGCTGCCTACCTGGAAAATCAATAATAATAATCTGAGGATTGTACCAGAGTGAGGAACTTTCTTCTCATGACTTTAATCTGAGCCCTAGGTAGGTAGCAGATTTCTCAAATCTGGTGTGCATACTAGTCCTTCTGTTCCCTCCAGAGAGGAGGCTCCTATGAAGATGACACATTCTTAAGAAAAGGAGCTTTGATTCAGGCCATAAGCCCACTTACCTTGGTTACCAATGCCTCTGTTCTAGATGAACCATCATGCTTATCATTGTTTGGTTCCACTTGCACATGGAACCATTGTCTTCATGCAAAGGCACCTTGGAAGGTGGGGCAGTCCCAGAGAAGACATCAGATGCCAGCTACAGCAGGCAGCAGCTTGTAGCCATTGTCCCCTATCCCCTAAGTCTTTGTGTTTAGCCAGACAACAAAATATTAGAGAATCCTGCATATTGTGTACCCTTTCTGCATGTTGGGCCTGTTTCAGGGAATGTCTCATGTGTGAATGGTTCTGCAATTTCATTTTCTATTGGGCTGTTGGTAGCATCTAAAAGTAATGTAGACATAATTTTCAAGAATTCTTGTAAAGATCCTTCAATCTTGGGAAACAGAGAGGGAAGCACCTATTTAATTKATAAACCATCATAAAATTAACCAATTATGTTCTGCAGAATTTTACTTAAAATGAAATTATTCTTTATTTCCTGATTTTCAAGATAACATACTTTCCTGCGGGACAGGAAAAAATGAGATGTCAGCATTTAAGCATCTTAACTGCAGCACTCCATTCATACAGTACAACTCTCACCATTGACTTACAGAACAAAACTTCAAATTTTTTATATTATGCCATTTTAAATCAGCATTGATTAAAAATACTTAGCTGACTTACTATGATGAGAAAAGATGTAATAAGGAACAATTTCAGGCAAAAATCAATATATGTGGTCAGCAGAAGACAACACCAACATTTAAGTCCATTTACAAGACAGGTTTTTTGCCTCTCAAATGATAAAAATAAATTGTATTTTTCAGTGGCCATTCATCCACTTTCATTTCCAAATGCATTTTACATTTTCAAATTTAAGTRCATAGATATCTTCTGTTTCCTAGCTTTGAAAATTTGAGCTGCGAAAAACACAAAATGACATTTAACTGAAATGATATTCCTTGGCTTATACTCTGAGACATTAGGCTATTACACAGAAAAAGGGATGTCATTGATTCACTCCAGTTTCACTTTTAAAGTACTGAATGAACACTAATTGTTTCTCTTAAATAAAAAGTCCTGGCCTTTGACAAGTTAGAAGTGTAGCCTTTGATCTGGCAGAAAAGCATTTCAGAATTCCAGACTGAGGTATGAGGGACTAAAGAAGCTCTTTTGAGGAATTACAAGGCTCTTCTATCTCATTATTTTCCATTTTGATTAGTTCTGTACAATCTCACACTGAAGTGCAGCAGTGTAATACATCTCAGGATTCACCAGTCTGATACTTTAAATGCTACACTGCAATGCCAATACTCTCCAAAGGCCACATAAGGAGGAGAGGAGTTTGAAATAAATATTCTGCCCCACTATAATGTCTGTCCAGATCCTTCAAATTCAGTTTTTCACCCCAGAGTAGATAAATGTATAAAACTGCTGCCCACCTGTTCAGGCTTTGCAGTTCTGTAGCTGCATCACTCATCAGATCTGCAACACCGACCAAATAAAATGCTCAGTGACTCCAAACAGAATGCAAAAACTTTCTGGGAAGCAAACCAAAACAGTTTTCATTACTGAAGTTGTTACATTTCACTCAAAAATATTAAGTAATAGGGAACTGGTAGATGATTTTATGCATTCTCTGTCTTACTTCATCATACATGTCTGTCCTGGATCAATGAAGTCAGGATGGTTCCTTTACAAAACACCTAGCCTTGCTGGCCAAAAAACCCCAACAAGGAGCTAAAAATTACCCTAGTGTTAATCAGCAAAGCTGTAAGATCTGGAGGTGCTTAAAAGCCATAGCCAAGCAAAAAAGTGAATGTTCCTGAAGAGTTCTGAAATCACAATTTAAGTAGAACCTTATGTGAAAAATCAGGTTTTTCCAGTAAAAACAGTACGAGAAAAACTTGCCGGTCATCATATTTTTGGCATTTATCACCTTTGCAGACTGAGAAAGCCCCATTCAAACTGAATAAATGCAGTATTTATAAAAACCCAAGCTTCTACGTGGTGAAGAAAAAACATTATAATCTTTGAAAATTTAGGTGCTTCTCTTCATGCGAAATTACTCTGTAGCACTAGAAGCTGTCTAGAAGCAACAGAGTATAGTCACAACTGCAAAATAACCAAGCACCCAAGTTCCTATGTCAACTTCATAGGCAAGTGCACCAAAGGAATAAGCATGCTTCAAAAAATCAGGGAACTTGGTATTGACAAAACCCTTTCTCTATGCAAACAGGAAATTTTGCAGAAAATCTCATTAAAAAAAGCTTTACTAGGAAATAACGCCAAAGTAGTATTTCCACAATCTATCCTAAGTGCAAGTCAACTTTTCATTTTTTCCCCTAAACAAAACTGACACTTAGAAAAATAATAGCTTTAACAATCCATTTTTTCAGAGCAAAATAATTTGCATGTAGTCACCGCATCTAAGCCTTAAAGATTGTCAATATTTAGCTGCCTCCCCCCTTGTGAAACCTGTATTGCTATCAATGAGATGCAGAGAAATTTTAATATAAATTTCTTCTAGCCAAAAGGGCACATCAAGCTGCTTTATTGCCCTTGAAGTAGAAAGACATTTTGTCCATTCTCAAAAGGATACACACAGGTTTTCTATGTATCAGAAATATCAGAATACTTTATGACAGGAGTGGCATATTAACACCTTGCAGAACTAAAGAATAACTGCAAGAGAAAGAGATATTGGGCCAAAAAAATCTTTCGTGTCATTGAAAAAGCTTTTTTTTCCTTCTCAGAGCCCCTTCTCTTCACCTTTGCTTAACTCACATTGAGATAAATGTGCTCAAATCAGTAAAAGCTGTCTTGGGAAAAAATGAAACTTCTCAGTTTCTAGATTTTCCCAAAACTGATTCACAGCAAACAGTCCAAATGCCTAAAAAATCTGAAGTCCTAAAAAAAAACTGGCTTGGAGGCAAAAACAAACAATAAAACCCTGTCACCCAACAATTTCTCTTTAGACATATGCCTAATCTCAGAATGTGCTGAAATTATTAAAAAAAAATGACCTATTCAATTGAAAATAAGTCACTTCTCAGTTACTCAGTTTTGTTCAGAAGGAATGAGATAAGGGAACTCTTCCATTTCTGCATTCCTTCCACTGGATTTCCTATCCAAGGAGGACAGTTACCTCCTTCTCACAATTACTGGCATGGAAGTACCTTTGAGTGGGATTTAACTCTGGAGCAGGCCCTGCTCTGACAAGCAATTTCAGAATTGCCTTCCAGTCTACATCTTTCTATGCTTCTACGGAGCTTTATGGGTAGCAGACATATTAGATAGTAAATGAATGTTTCACTTGGAGCCGTTCTAGAATCTCTTCTCACCTATATAACCTATATATATAATCTTCTCACCTATATATCTATAATAATAGATACATATCTTCTAACTGTGCCATTCTTTTAGTGTATGTACTATATCACCTCATATAGTAGAATGGATTTCAAATATTTTGAACATAAATTTCAACTACAAAATGGATTTGACCATTTGTGGGWCTTTTTCTATCTTCAGCTGACAGTAAAATTACCAGATTTTTCAGGGAGACAGTGTTCAAGGTCAAGAAAGCACACTCCTATGGTGCATGACAATCCAAACTCATTTGTTTACTACCAGCTTACATTTCCCTCCCATACTTCATCTGTCATAAAGTCATACTTGCTGGCTACAAAAAACAAACCAAGCCAACCAACAAACCATACCAACCAAATAAACAAGCAAACAAAACAAAAAAAAAGAAACAAAAACAAACAAACAAACCAACCAAATAYGAAAACCCTTCCACCTACTCCATCAGCATTCTAATAGTACTGTTTTTATAACCAACTTAAACAAAAATGTCCTGGTAGATAGAAATCTCCTAAGCATTTCATTCTTGACAGTAAAGACTTCAAATGTTGTTAGCTTGATTCTGAAAGTGAGACCTACAGACCAGAATTGTCATCCCCTTTGTTACAACTTAGCAATTTCCACCAAGTTTGAAAGAGCAGAAATTTAAGCCTAAGATTTCCACTGTTAGGAAAAGCAAGGATGTGATTCTCTCTAACTAGCTTTTCTGTTGAAGATAGCAACTATATTGCTTTGAAAAGCCACAGCACCTACAGCGTCTTGCAGATTCAGTAGCTCACAGGACAGCAGGTAAGGAAAAAAGCTGAAAACACTGTAGCAAGAAAATACAGAGGATGGAAGATAATTGGGGAATCAGATGGTGTAAATAAAGATTTTAGAGATTCATTGAAAAGATAAACACACAGGTGGTGCAAGGGGGGAGGAAAAAAATGTACCTAGGATTAGATTACTGCAGCTAGAGTGTGTAAAATAAACTGTAAAATAAAGCTCTCATTTGGTTGCTGAAGACATACTCCAAATAACAGAAGCATAGATATCAGGTGTCTTAGATAACTTCTACCAGAAACATTGTTCCAAGTAAGTTAACACAACCTTTAACATGCTTTTTGAAAGTCTCAAGAAGTCTTCCAAATAAAAGAATATTTCCTGAACAACAGAAACACTAAACTAATGCCACAGGACAAGGATAATTTTCAAGGAATAATCTCTCAGCATTCTTGTAATTATACCAAGGAAGGAAAGACAATTGTTGAAATATATTAGGATCTTCAAATTATATTAAACAATTAAAGCAGCAGCAACATGCTCAGGTCTGCAGAAACAAGCATTATAAACAGAGACAGCTTTACAAATGTGAAGCTCAAGTCACAATTCTTAGCTGGGATACCACTGCATATATATTATTGCAGTTGGAATAGTCTAATATCTCCTCCTTTCTGCACAAGGTACCAGCAGGATTTGAATTCTTGCATTGAGCTTCTTGTTACCATGGTGGTAGATTCAATCACCTAGAAATTTAGTTTTGTATAAACCCTTTAAAAAAACTATTACTGTCTTCTCTTCATTCCAGGACACATGGCAGAGTGAGTGAGCAAGCTCTTTCCAGTCATGCCAAAATCATTTCATAGAGAAGAAATAAATACAAAACTTCCAGATCTAGAGTTTCACCTTTAACCTCACTGCTTTCTTCTCCTGCAAATATTTGAGCATCACTGCTATTCATCAGGATAACAGCTCAGAGAGGTGATCAATCCTCAATCAAATGTTTTACAAACACTCTCCTTTGGTCAAGCAATTATGGCCTACAGGTACTTTCTCTTCCTACAGCAGCAGGACACCCTGCATTTAATCCTCCATGTCTAGCCAAAAACTGTTGTTCCAACAAAATAAATCGTAATGAGAAAACACTTAACTATGTAAAAACATCAGTTCTGTTTGTTTCTGAAGACTGATGTGAGGTCTCCTGGCATTGCCATCCCTAATCCATACGGCTGTGTGCGTAGTACCCTGCAACATCAGTGTGACTTTGCAGGCTCTCCCTTTGAGCCACTCTGACTTGGATTTAAACACATTGTTTTAGTTTTTGCTTTCCTATCACCAGTATAAACAGCATGTATTAAAAAAAMTAAAATTTCATATAAGTAACCAGAGCAAATAATAGCCCTGAACATTTTTATTCTGTAAAGAGATTGCAACCACATAATCCAAAATGCTTACAAGATAGGATGAGTCAAAGTTAATTTATCATGGATACCTCTGTGAAAGTGAAGTTTACAGGAAAGATGTAAACACTGAAAAAATTTCTGGCTTGACAATTGTGTTTGGAAAAGACTGATGGAAAAACACTTGGAATAAAACAGAAGTACTCACAACATAACACAGTTGAATTTCCAAACATGTACAGCAATTAAAAGTCATATTGGTATTTGAGAGGACAAAAGAGATTAGACACCTGGAAATATACCTATCATATAGAAATTCCAGGGAGAAAGCTTTGACCTATTTTCTAGCAAAACTAGCCACCTTTCCCCTCCCCGTGTGATTCATCAAAACTGGAACAATTTCCAACTGAGCTTCACATGAATTTTATCAGAATAACTTTGAATTACTACAATTAATGTTCTTGCACACACATTTTGCAATTGATTTAACATCCTTATTGCTTCCTCTGAAGGCTATAATTAGCACCTCAGCATTCAGGGTTACTTGCAGTGAAATTTGCCAGCAGTAGGTCTTTATCTTTGTTGACATAAGGAAAGGTGTCCTTCCAGTAATTGGTGAAGGACAAAGCCATGGCAGTTGCCATACCAAGAAACGAAAACAAGCAAGAAGTAAGAAAGAGGATTGAAAAACTGGTGAAAACGTTTTGTGGGAGAACAGGAACCTTTTTACTTCTTGCCTGATGAAAAAAATAAAGGTACTGACTTAAGGCTTGAGGTTCTCCTGGAACCTGCTGCTTGCTTCAAAGCAGCAAAACAGATCCATGACAAATTTTTTAAATTTCATGGTTAACAGCAAAATGACAATGAGATGGCACAAGGTGCACCTAAAAGCCAATTTTAAAACATAACWTTCTACTAGTATTTCAAAACAAACCCCACTCATAGAAGATCAGAAGGCCAAATTTACAGTTGTGGTATCATGAAAGCAATGCTGGAAGTCACGGGTTTGAATTTTCAGTCAGGCATACATACAGATGACTCTCTCACCTTACTTGGGAAGTAATYCACAATAAAAAAATATATCCCTGCCACACATGACAGATCTAAACATGGCCAATTTAGAGCTTCAACGGTGAAAAAAGTGCAKAGGTAATTACAGAAGTGGCATAAGAATTCATTAAACTAGCTTTGTGTCCAAGGTTAAGCTCATGAGTGTTTTCCTTTTCAGGATATTTCTGATGGCAATGTTTCCAGTGCATGATTCAAAAACCATACATCTTTGCTGTCCATTAAACTGTTGACCTTCAGGCACCAGATGCTTTTATCAAAAAATTATTTTTTTTAAATTAACCAGAATAATGTAATTGACTCATCKTATTGTACATCCATTTTTAGTAATTGACACTCCTTATCTTATTGTACATCCAGTTTTAGTAATCTCATGCTGTTTTTGACAAATACTGCATCGTGRTGACATCATAACTCCGTATCACAAGTTTAGTAATATTGTAAGTTTTAAAACAGAGTATATAAAACAGAAATACTAAAAATCTGTTCATTCATGTCTCTACAACATTAAAGTAGATATTGGCTTAAGACATGTGCTGTTTAGCTTTCATGTTCAGTATAAAGCAGTATTTCTTAATTCAAAACACTTTTTAATAATTTATAATGATAAAATCTAGTCATCCCCCTTGTATTTAGCACAGAACAAACAAATGGCTAAAAAATAGATTGATTTTATTGCATTTATTTAATTATTTCTCCAGTGAAGATCACTGGGAAAATAAGGTATTGGAAGCAGATGCTGGAAGACRCAATAGTCTTCCCAAGAAGTGGCTTGTGTGGATTTTAGCACAGTACTTCAGTTACCCATGCTCCTAAAAAAAAAAAAAAACCATCAGTGATTTTCAAGTTATCTACTAGATATTTTGAGTGGAAGYCCCAGTTAATTTGTACTGAGCACAAATCATCACCAACCAAATGCTTTCTTGGTTACTGACAGATGACATCACACACAGCTTCTTAGTGCACAGGGCAGACTGGCATAAAACATCTCTGTTCATGGCTAAAATTAACCTGCACTCACTTTSTCTACTGTTTCAGACAGAATTCTTTCCGGCAGAAGAAAATGTTGAAATCAGAAAAAATATCGAGACTACTGGTAGCATGTGTCTGTGCAAATGAATCCTGAATGGCCTTGCAACTGTCTTTTCAAATATCATTTACTCTGTGAAATATTTATTAAGTACATCCCTAGAAGTTACTTTTCCTTTTAAACCATTCACTTGCTTTATGCATCATGGCTGGAAGATTTTTTTACCTCTGCTTCCCTTTACTAATAGAATACATGCACACTCAGCATTTCACTTTTATTTTGGGGATTATGTTTTTTAAACGTCACTTTTAAGTTCATAAAGCCACATGGAAATTTCTACTCAAACTGTCTTATATAAGTCTGGAAATTTCTACTCAAACTGTCTTATATAAGTCTTTCAAAGATTTCTCAAAGTCATCTCAAACAAAATAAGCTTTCTTTACCCAAACTATTTAAGCTGTCAATTCAGCATCATTTCAAGCAACTAGGTCAGGGATACCTGAAGTCTGAACTGCAAACAGCAGATATTAAGGAAACAATCTGCTGAAGAATAAAATTAATAGGCAGAGCTTTTCTGTCCCATGCTCATTTTCCCTTTTTTGTTTAAAATAGGAAGATCCATTTTGAACTCTGTTCTGGTCAGACATGCCTGACAATCACTTAGACATTCTGTAAATGTATCATGAGGTTGAACTTTAGGGAGAGAGAAATTTTGGATGTACACCTATTCTCCAAAAAGGCACTAGAAAAGCAAGCTAACTCAACTTAATTACAGCCACAGCAAGAAATAAGCAATGCAGTTATTCCCAAAGAACTTTCTTCTAAATTATGTTCTATAACTAACTCTATTAAAATTATGAACCCAGAGGAAGAAAATTGATCAACAACCCACAATGGAACTTAATGACCAAGATTTTSCTTTTGAAATAGTGAAGAAATTTGYTTATCTCAAATTCAGTAATATAGAAGTTATTAACATTTAGAAAGCAAGAGGTTATTTAAGAAGCTGTGTGTGAGATGAACTCTGAAAACCAAACTTTGCAAATAAATTTGCTAGATTAGCTGTTTCMATRTATTGTTGTTTATACTGAAAGAAAWTTTTTTAATCTGTTGCTACTATTGGCTATACCTCTAAAGAGCAGCAGTAATGACAATCAGCTTCTACAAAACTAGCGAGAGTGCTCTATTAAATTAGCATCAGACTAAGAATCATATTTAAAACACAGCTTGATAAATATATTTTACTCTGCCTTTGTCCAGGCKAAGAGCCATACCTGCTTGAAAAACACAATGGGAGACAGATGCAAATAAAATTGTCAATTTTAAGCTGTCTGTTTAAATTTCATCATCTTCTCTCCACTGCACTGACAGATAACAGTGGTCTTGCCACCAAGGAAAAAGCTGAAAGGGAGCAAATTACTCCCTGTGGTGCTTCACTATATATATTGTATATATATTGTAAGGTTAAAGCATGGAGGGGAAGACAATTGCAAAGGGTTAATACCCCCAGGAAAGCAGGCTCAGCCCTACAAATTAAAATCAGCACCATCATTTTACTTGGACTCTGCTAGGGAAAATACCATGCGCTCCTTATCAGCCCCCAGTGAATTTTACAACATCAGAACAGATTGTAAATATCAAATTATTACTTGTTGGACCAACTGGCATTATATTTGATTAGTTCCAGTTTTAATTGCTTTCTCTTGCATAGTTTCCCTGTTGGGGCACATCCCACTTGCTATAGGATTATTCCAAGAGTAGCTCCTGCATATTAAGGCTTTCCCCAGGAGTTTTCCTCCATTTGCAAGCATTGTCTACACTGTCAAGTCCGAAGACATTGATTACCAGCGCTTTCAGGCGCAGCAGATCCTTTTCATTGGCTGCATATCTCACTGGGAGCCATGACACATGCCAGGCTAATTCCGTATCAAATTTTGAGTGTTGCAGGTGAACTACACTGCCCATGCAGGGACAGGCATTCCCAGTGCTTTTGGGATGTGCTGCACACCCATGCAGAGCACCAGCCACCTCTGCTTTGCAGAAACAGGGTCCACATGTGAACATATTTCACTWTGTGTTTCCTGGAACAAACTGCTTCTATCTTTGCGAAATATTGCTCACTTAGATAATATAGGTATAAAATGTGCAAACTGAAAAAAACCCTCCTACTATCAGCAATTGTTTCTACCCTCCCYGCCAACACACCAAAATAATTAGTCTTGCAAATTGCCCATTGTTTTAGGAGAAGCATAGAAAAAATTAGAAAAAAWATCCAAAAAGTACATATAGTAGCTTAGAAAGTGCATCAGAAGACCCAAAACAAACAATGTTCCTAACCCAAGATAAGACCTGCGCTACTTAGCCAAAAGGCCACATTTCAGCTTCCAGCACCAGGTAATTATATACGTGTGATAATTCTTCTTGAAAATKAGGTATTTTTTCCTTTCTGCTTTCACTGACTGAAAGCAGAAAGATTTTTCTGTAATTCCACAACCTGTACCACCCTGACTAGGTTAAAGAAATTATTCTTAACTTGCTTTTTGAGGAAAGCAGTGCTAATTCCAGTTTAAAATGAGTCAGTCACAAGGCTGCATACACGATTTAGTCTCTTAAAACAGTCATGGGATAGGACCCAAGATCCAAGACTCATTCTCTGCATTAATCATAATTTTTAAACTGCAAGCCTTACAAGATTAAAAACTGAATAATCTGCTCCTCAGTGTGAGCACCCATTGCATTCCATAAGCATTAGACAAATCCCTTGTGCTCGTTCCCTTCTGCAAGCTGTCTATGTAAGGAGACAACCACACACTTCTCTTCCATGAAATATTCCAACTCTAGAGAGGAAGCATTATGAGGGTGTATTGTTCAGAATGAGAATATCCTGTTGCAATGCACCTGTTGCAGCATATACCACAGCACAGCTGAGGCAGCCACGATACATAGAGCATCAACATATAACTTCAGAAAGCTTCAACACACAGAGAGTAACACCATACCACGACAGAAGGCTTTGAGCATCTGCCCTTCTTGGTCTTTAGCCCAAGCTTTTATATCCCTCATGTTCATGTATTGCACCTGTGAGACCTCTGCACCCTTGGTGGTTGGTCAGTGTGCCTGGCTGCTCCAGGTCTCATTGCCTTCAATGCTGCTCACCTGTCCTGCACAGCTGCAGCCCACTGGGGATGAGGCTTGGTCACAGCCCCRCTACCAATTACCACAAACTGTGTGCCTACATGCTCCTGTTTTAAGTRTGAAGGGAACTATTCAGCAAAGCCAACTGTATTTCCTGATATTTGAAGGCTAATTTCTACCTTGGATTCCTTTAACAGCCTYTCCTATATATTCAGCTGTCTGCTAACTATTTCAGAAATTTGCTATTATTTCAAACAGGAAGGTTGATAATTTTGAATACAAGCCAATCTAAGCTAATTCATTTGGGAACAAAATTTCCCAGGTTTCCTRTTGCCTGGAGGAAATGTACCTGCCTATAAATAAAATCTGTGCAGACTGGATTATTTCTCACACCCATGATATACAATCTGGTATGCACTGTGAAATTCAGCCTCAGGTACGATGTTCCTGTATACCTCTACATCTGATTTTAAAAAAATAATYGCCTACATTAGGATTGCTAGGCTTTGTTTGGAATAATAACTGTGTTTTGATGCACAGCCAGCTGTCACAATAGGAACTGTGTGGAATTTTTTTGAGATTTTTCTGAGACAGAGAGGGAAACTTTGGCATCCACCAGGTCCCCTGTAGGGTTCAAGGTATTCACCTGACCCCTGTTCTTCAAAGAGGATGTAAGTCAGCTCAGAACACCTTCATTCATAAGCTATGATCTTAATGAGTAGGAAATCTTTTTCCASCAGGATGTACAGATTTAAAATTATCTGGCATGTACTCTTTCCTAGTAATGCAGTTTTAGAAGCGTTGTTTTAATGAGTGAGGAGTCTGAAATACAAAGAACAATATTAAACTGAAAACAATAATCATATCAGAAGGAGAGAAAATTGTAACTTTAGTAATGATTGAATCAAAAAATTACCTCAATTTGTGATAGTAATATGTTTAAAAATTTTTAAAGGGGGCTTAGACATCTTAATTACTTGGTTTTTTAGGGAGGTCAGGACTGGTTTTTAATGTTTTATGGATTTTTTAAGTGGTTGGATTTTTTGTTTTGTTTGGTTTTGGGGGATTTTTTGTCTTTTTTTTTTTTTTAATTTGGTTTTGGCTTTGGGGTTTTTTTTGGTTTGTTTTTTGTTTTTTTCCAGTGATCTAACCTCTTCTTTTGAAGATTCCCTCCCTTCAATACAGTTACTAATGTTATATTCAATTACTCTGCTTTGAATTTAAAATCATGAATATGCATTCAGATTTCTGACATAAGTAGTATATGAAGTTTCCAGAAGAGACTTCCTGTAAAAACACATTACACAGAAGGCCATTTTAGATTGCTATAAACAGTAAAAACCCCCTAGGAAAATGTCTTCACTGTACTTCCCAAGGACAATATACTATATATGATTCCACTCAAGCTTCAGTTTTGTCTTGCTGTTTGACTGAGACTAAAAACAGGCAATAAAATAATTGTTAAAGGACTAAGCTGGAGAAATCTCTGCTACACAAGTTTGAAAAAGCTGTGACTGTCAAAACAGACTGCTACTTTGCAATCAAGGGGGGTCTTTTTTTACAGAAGAAAGCGGCCAAACTGTAAAATGCTTATATATGCAGTCAAGTTATACCCATGTCTGACACATTTGGAGGAGGTGAATCTGCATTCTTCAAAGGCACCAACCATGTACCTACATTAAAAGCAATAGAWAATTTTGAGTCCCAGTTGTTTGTAGGAACATTTCAAAAAGCCATAATATACACTGAATACTGCAACCAAAAATCCAGTCTTCCAGTTTACATAATTCCTCTATCAATCATTTTCTAATATACATGAATGGTCATAAGGCTTTCAGGATGTATATTCAAAAGAAAAAATATCCTGCTGCTTTTCCAATCTGTCTTAAATTCCACAACCACAAGTTATACAGTTTTCCTTATTAAATCCCTTACAATTAGTTTATGAACTAGACTCCTATGCTGAATTGGAGCAAATTCTACAGATATGCATCAACCACCCAGATAAATTGGCTGAAACATGTCACTAACCAGTCTATCATAAAAATTATAATCAAAACACATGAYGTTTTTGTATGTTTCTTAGGGTAAAGGACAAGTAAGGTAAGAACATAAGCAACAATATAGACCCAGAGAACTTTAAAATAATACAGATTACTGAATAATACTAAAATTTGGAMGTTTTCATAAGCTGCAAGTGAAAAGACTGCAAATCAATTCAACTTTTTCATTTTGAGGATCAGTTAAAGTAATCCCATTTTTTTTTTTGGCATTTGGTATCACTGGTGTAACTCAGATTAGTTAAATTGCATTAATGGGATAGGAGACAMTGCCCATTAACTGAGAAGATTGTTCTTCTGCACCTGTGACCCAACTAAGATCTAGCTAACATGCATGACAGATTCTCTCCCAGCACACTGAAATACAGTGCAGAAGAGTAGAGTCCTACGACAACTCAGGCTCCACAAAACTATCTGGAGCTCATGCYCMTCAGGGTATAAAACAAAAATAAATKTAATATACTGAGTATCTTGAYTTCTTCTTTTAATGCTCAAAAGAAACTTTAACCTGCTGATTTAAACAGAGCTACGGGACAAGTACATTCTACATGCAAACTACCCCAATAAAATTTGATCTACCTGCTCTACATAGGATCCTGTCCTGTGAAGCCAATGTTAAATAAAGTAAGCATTTATTTTTAATCACACAAGAATCCATTTGCCCATTTTATTAGCCAAGAGACAGGCATATAGCATGAGAAGGAATAATTTCCAGTTTTTCCAGTGAAAGGTCTGAGACATATCAGTTGGTACTAATATTGCTAACAAGAAACTTTTCAGACCTGAAAACTTTTTCCTTTTTTCAGTCTCCTGAAATTCTCTTTCAGCAAGCACACTCAGATCATTCACAGATGCATTCATCACACCTAATGATCTTCTTCCTGGCATTCAACTTTCTTTCAACTTGAATTGATTTTCTTTGAGGAATACAGATGTGTCTGAAAAACAATATATCTGTTCTCCACAAGYGATAAATTAATGTGAAATCAAATACTGCTGTTGTTGAGCTGTCACATTTACCAGCATCCTCATTAAATGTTTTCAGGATCTGGCTTGTCTAATAATCCAAATACAATGTATCATCTCACATCCCATTCTTATAGACTACTAACACACTCGGTTCACATATGTAGGTGCTTGCTTTGAGGGTCATGCAATTTCCAAAGTCCACCAGTGAAAAGAGACATTCCACTGGGAAATGTCTTTGTGCGAACAATATCCCATAAATTTCTGTAGGAACAGTCAGGGAGCAACCTTTTTTATTGCTTTAAAARGGCTTTGTTCACTGCAGTCAGAAGTCTCCAAGTGAAGACATGGAAACAGAGATTAATTGCCTCATCCGCTYGGGATGTAATTCCCTTTTGGGGAGTACCATAAAGCTTAGAAAYCTTATTGATGGAGCTGTGTTTTCCATGGAAACACGGTTAGCCTCTTTTCAGTAGAGTTAGTCAGTTCAACTGGGTAATTTCAGACTGGCATTTTATTAATTGGAAGAATCACATGCTGTAACAATCTTTCTGTATCAGGACTGAAATTTCCTTACTAATCTGCATATGACTGCACTGTCAAAGTCTTTCAGGAGAAAGTTAGATTAACTTGAAAGTTTCAAGGCTTTAATGAAAGGATGRTTCTCCTTTTGCTCCAGACAGGGTTTGAGATTTTGGGGTTTTATTACTGTTTGATTGGGTGTTYGGGTTTGTTGTTTGGGGTTTGGGATTTTTTTGGGGGGTAACGGGTGCAATGGATCTAGGAGGGTGCCTTGGCCTTTTAAGTCCGTAGCTATGACTATGCTGACTTTGAAAAGAGAAGATGGTATTTTGGGTAGTGAATCCAGCTCTGGGATCCCAAACACAAGAAAGATATCAACCTGTTGAAGCAAGTCCAGAGGAGGGCCCCAAGCTGTTAAGAGGGATGAAGCTTTTCTCCTAYGAGGAAAGGCAGAATGAACTGGGTTTGTCCAGTTTACAAAAGAGTAGACTTTGGGGTGACCTAATTGTGCCCTTTCAGTAGCTGAAGGATACTTACAGGAAAGATAGAGAGAGACTTTTTATAAGGCAATGGAGTGACAGGACAACAGGCTATGGTTTCAACCAGAAACCAAATAGGTTTAAATTAGATATTAGAATCAATTTTTTTTTTTTTTTCTCCATGAGAGCCATGAAGCACTGGAACAGGATGCCCAGAGAAATTGTGGATGCYCAAACCCTGAAAGTGTTGAAGACTAGGTTGGATGGGGCTCTAAGAAACCTGGTCTAGTGGAAAGCATTTCTGCCCGTCGCAAAGGGGTTGGAGCTAGATGATCTTTAAGGTCACTTTCCTCCCAAGATGTTCTCTGATTMTGTTTTTCTGTACAGTATCTGTAGCACAATCAAACCAAATATACAAACCCTTTTTTTGAGCAGAATATTGAATGTCTGAAAATTAGTGCAAATCTAGCCAGTCTCTTAACCAAAATAGCCCACCATTCTCTGATTCCATGGTTCTTATCATCTACCAGAGCTCAGCAGCTTTGCACACATCATCACAATTAAGTCAAAACCTGCAGTCATTGTACAGACTAAAAGCTGAATAAAAAATAAAAGCAATGAGCCTAAGTATTTCTCTATAAGTCTTCTCTCTTAAAAATATTTTAGTTTTTTTCATGGATTYGATTGTGCAATATAAAAAAATACTGCAAATTCGTATTATAAAAACTAGAGTTAAACACCATTTTCAATAATAAAGAGCAACTGATCTGTTCAGAAGAGGATAAACAATTTGCATTTTACATGATATCAACAAGACATCTTCATTTCTATTATTTTCAAACTATTGAAGAGTGAGTCTTGGATAGGCTTTTCTGACCATCTGAACTGAAAACAGTTTTCTGAAGAGATGATTACCTGCAAGAAGATAAATTAAATGTATTCACAATTCAGAAGTGTGTTCATGTCTTAAGCCCAAGAGCAATATCGTGTCCTAATAGCCTCCACTTACACTTCTCCAAAGGGGCCCAGACCAGCTCCACAGCAAATATTCTGATTGTTAGGTAAAAGGAAAATTTAGCAATATCAGCATATTGCAGAAACAAGACATGTTCCTGCTTAAGCACCAGGAAACAGATTAAGAGCAAAAATGCCTGTCTGTTATTCAGGATTATTTTGGAAACTATGTAAAGCACAGTGCTTTTGCAACCTGATTCTGAAAATCAGCATTAACCTTTGTAATGGGCTGTAAGTATTAAGACTTCATTACCAGAGTGAGATTGACTTCTGCTTTCTAAGCTGCTACTGTTCAACTGATGAAACACATCAACAAAATCAGCATACATCAGGAGCTGTTATACTCTAACTAAGTTCCCCTTGACATACTCTCCTTCATTCACCATTGAACATGTTATAGTGCCAGACCAGTGAATACTTAATGGAGTTATATAAAGGACAATGACAAGGGAAAGTCTTGGACTTTCACCCTTTACTAAACTCATTACAATGCTCCGAAGTGGATTAAAATAGCACAGAAAGCACCTCTGATCATCTTTCAGTCATAGAAATGACCTTTGAATTTTATTGTGTTTACAATTATCTTCTATGCAGATAGGTGTGAACTTTAGCTAAATTAGTTTGACCTATTGCAAATAAAGAAAAATGATTTGCATTTAGTTTCTTCCTGGAAACTAAGGGCAAAATGAAACCATACAGCAGCATATCTAGAAAATGCTTAAACAGTGTCTCCCATTCATTCTACATCAGGAATATGCAAAATTCACCAGAGAATCATAGAATCTTATGGTTTGGAAGGGACCTTAAAGGTTCTTTAGTTCCAACTTTCCTTCCAATAGCAGGGATGCCACTCATTAAATCAGACTGCCCAAGGCTCCAACCAACCTGTCCTTGAATATTTCTTGGGATGGGGCAGACGCAACTTGTCTGGACAACCTATTCCAGTGCCCCACCACCCTCACAGTAAAGAATTTCTTCCTGGTATCTAATCTAGGCCTACCCTCTTTCAATTTAAAATCATTGCCTCTTGTCCAGTTGCTATTTTTTCCTATAAAAAGTACCAGGACAGGGTACTCCTTTTAATAAGCCYCATTAAGGTACTGGGAGGCTGCAAGCAAGTTTCTCTGAAACCTTCCCTGAAAATAAGTTTCTCTTTCTGGGATTTTGAAGAATCCCAAATCTCAGYCTGTCTTCAATAGAGTTTTTCTAGTTCTCTAATCACCTTCATGGCTCTCCTCTGGACCCACTCGAATGTGTCCACATCATTTTTGTGCTGAGGGCCCTGACTGAATTCTGAATGCAGAATTTCAGATGGGTCTCAGCAGACTGGAGTAGAAGAGCAGAATCACCTCCTTTAACCTGCTGAGAAAGATAGAATTTCCTTCCATAGACTTTTTCATATGCAAAATTTCAAATCAATGACCTGTCCTATTTGCATTTTGAATGAATATATTCAAGACATATACAGTAGCCTTTTCTCAGCCAATATAACAGGGATGACGCACAGCTGCAGCCATACAGAGAAAATCTCAACTGAAGTGCACTCAGAACCCCTAGAACAGCAATTTCGGAAGTGGGATGGTCTGCATCCCAAGCATTTTACTTATTATGCTTTTCGTCCCCTGACACAGTTTCACTATCTGAGTGSAAACTAGAATGTGAAATTGAGTTTTGCTTACTTCTCTAAATACCATTCGTTGCACCCATATGCTCATATACAAAGTATACATATATCCATATACATATACATACATATATACAYATATACATATCCAAAAACAGAGGTTGGCAGAAGTTCGATATCTTTATTAGGAGTAAGATTCATCTCAACTTGCCCTGCCTTCACATTCTTCCATGAGGGATTTTCTTTTGTCAGAGATTTCCTCTTAGGTTTAAGACYGAGCCTTGGCCCAGACACCATTCCATCCCTTACGTCCCTTTGCCTGTCACCACACACCCCTCAGGTACTCAGACCTGAATCCTGYTGCTCCTGCTGCAAAGCTGCCACCTTCATCTCGTCATACCATCTTAATGAGGCCAAAGCCTTCCCTAAGTCTAAAGGCTTTACAAGCTTTATAAAAGAAATTATATAGTCTAATCTAATGCTTATAGATGCAAATGAATAAAAACTTTATTGACACTCAAACTGTCCTCAATAAACTATCCAGAAGTCTTTATCACTGAACACTTTTAAACACATCCATGCAGGAGCTGAGACRTTTTACAGTCATTAYTTCAAACTCTGCATTAACAGACCCAAGAGATCATAAATATTTGGATGAGAATTTAGTTCTCTATAAACACGCCTACAAATTTCTATTACAGTCATACACTTACACATAACTAAGATTCTGAGCAGATAGCTGTGGCCACATATTACCACCTTTCCTAAGAGACTCATTTACTTACTATTAAAAGAGAATACCAACAACAACCTGTAAACTTCCTCACATTCTGTACAAGAATACAAAACTTAGAGATGTGCACTAGCTGATCACAAATGTAGCTGCTGAAGAAAAAAATAAAACAAACCAAAACAAATAAACAAACAAACAAAAACAAACAAAACAGACCCAAAAAAAACCACAAAAAAACCCCCAATCTAGTGGACTCTTATTGCCAAAATATAAAGCTCAACTGCTGAAAGTATAACTGCTTTTGGAACTCATAGGATCATAGAAATGAATCAGAGAATCTCATGTTGGGTGAGACTTTTAAGATCATTGARTCAAACTATTAACTCAGCATTTCCAAATCCACCACTAAACYATGTCCTTAAGTGCCACATCTACGCTAACTCAAGGACTAGCAYGGGCAGCCTGTTCTAATGTCTGACAAATCTCTCGGTGAAGAAATTTTTCCTAATATCCAAACTAATCCTTCCCCTGGTGCAACTTGAGACCACTTCCTCTGGTCCTATCACTTCCTTCTTGGAAGACACCAAACCCCATCAGGCTACAATGTCTTTTTAGGGACTTGTAGGCAGCAATAAGGTCACYTCCTTTTCTCTGGGCAAAGCAACYCCAGCTCCTTCAGCCTCTCCTCATCAGACTAGCGCTTCAGACCCTTTCCCAGCTCCATTGCCCTTCTCTATACACACTCCAGCACCTCAGTGTCTTTCCTGAATTGAGGGGCCCAGAACTGGACACAGGATTYGAGATGCAGCCTCACCAGTACTGAGTACAGGGGGACAATCCCTGCCCTGGTCCTGCTGGCCACACTATCTCTGACTCAAGCCAGGATGCCAGTGGCCTTCTTTGCCACCTTTCTTCCTCTCTCTCTCTCTCTCCCTCTCTCTCATATTTACTATGAAATAAAACCCATACTATTATCACTGGCATATGGTCTCATTTGCACCTTAATTTGGGCAGAGACATTTCCAATAACCCTTGATAACCAGATCATGACACACATGGGTGGCAGCATAGTCCCATAGGAGCTTTTTCTTGRTGGTAAAAACTGTCAAATCAACCCCTCTGGAACACAGGCAAAGTACAAGCAGCAGTTTAGTAATTTTCTTCCACAGTCTAAAGTATTCTGAAAATTAAAAGGGGGAAAAAAGAGCACATTATTGGTACTATATTACTATGATAAATTATGCAATTGGTAGAAGCAYCACTTTGTCCTACAATGTACTCATACTTTCCTCAGCACCAGGTGCTTCAAATCCATTCTGAAAAGCCTGAACTATTGCTCAATCTGCAGGTTATTMATCCGTTATTTACAGAATTCACAAACATTCTCAAAGTGAGAAGAGAGAAACTGAACACTCAGGTCTTTGCATGTCCAGCAATACTAAGAGATAAAAGAAAAACTGTTGCAAGGCCGGTTGTTTTGTTCTCTGCACAATGGAGTATTGTSCTCTTACATGTGTGCAGAAGATTTTATTAGCTTAGGTAGAGTTTAATTCACAGATATTATTTGAAGTCCAGTGCTATAAAGGGCTACATTTTTTAATGTAACTTCTTTTTCTTTACAGGATTGAAAATTAAAACTAAATAAAAACCAGACACACAGGAAGGTAAAGCAAGCCCAGAGAGAATTCCATTAATTCCATAGGATAAGATAAAATTTTCCTATATTTCTCCCTTATTTCCTCAACATTATTGACAATTGAGTACTGCACATTCACAGAACAGGTTCCTAAGTTTAAGATTCCTTCTCTTAAAACCATAGGGTTGTCTTAGCACAGACAGATGCCCAGTGGGAAAATTAGATTATTGTCATGAACCTCTTGATTCTGTCAAAGAAGCATACGGAGCTGTTACACAGCATTTGGACAGGGAACAAGAGATGGTCATGTTAAGAGATGGTCATATTTTTCAATAAGAAAAATAATCAGAAAATGTGAAACTATCTATCCATTGCTGTGGAAAAGAAGCTTGTACTGCAATCCTTCTCCCCTCACTGGAGCTGAACTGATGGTGGAAACCTTAACAAGACCTTCCAAGTAGCTTATCAAAGCATAAATAACAAGATGAACAAAGATGTGTTTAAATTTTAAAAAGAACCCATTCTTTAGCCACACTCTTATATTGGGCCTGGCTGGGATGGAATTAAGCTTCTCCGTAGTTGCTCGCAGAATGCCTTATTTATGGCCAGGCTGGTGTCAGTGACACACCCATGTTTTGGCTAGTGCTGAACAGTGTTTTCACAGCTTTTTCTTTTTCTCACTCTAATACCCTTCCCATGCCCAGCCAGTGGACACCTGAACTCAAATAGCCAAAGGAATATTCTACACCATGTAACACTGAGTAGCAATAAAAAAATTTTTGTCTTCCAGAATAGCCATTACTYGTAGACTTGGCTAGGCATCAGTCTACTTATGAGAGGTGATGAATGATGTCCCTTGCATCACTTCTTTTTTCCTCTCCACATATTTTCACTTATGAAACTGACCATAATCAACTATCAAACATATGTCAAGCACGGGTAGCTCTCATGGGGCTCACAAATTTTATTTGTTTTTACTGACCACAATATAGCATATGAAGATAGAACAAATTATAGCATTSTCTAAGTCTAAAACAAGACTGAAGAGACTAGTAAAACCCCTCAGTAAGTGTACAAATGAAGTGCCTATTTCTTTGGAAAATGGATGGAGGAAAATTATTTCTTCTGTAGAATAGCTTACTTTTATTCTAAATATAATGAGAATGGGAATCTTTTTTAGCATGTCAAAACCGCTGATTGAATAAACATTGTTTACAGAAGAAATAACTGATGTCTTAAGTCTGATTAAATATACAAATTAGCTAATTTCTCTGAAGATATGTGGACAGTTCATCATTTTTACATTTCATGATGCTAATTCAGTAATATGATAAATAAGGTCATATTTATGCTACTCTTTGTAGAACAAAGAGTTTTTCTTTGTAAAACAAAGCTACTTGTAACAATGTCTTCCAGTGTATGGCACTAATAAGAAAAAAATGGCTAATGATAACAGTTTTCAGAAATAGATAAATATAAAAACCTTTATTATTTTATGCTGGATAGAGACATCTATAAATACATCTTGATTAATACTTAGAAAAACAAAGCATTATTTTTGTTAGAGCTTATAGAAGGATATTTGAACTAGATTAACTTGTGCTTGTTTCAAAGCACATAACTACTTTGATTGCAATGGCAGGACTTGCAGAAAACACAGTAGTGTTTTGCTACCCAAGTAAGGTTTACTCAATAGTTTCCTTTTCAAGGCCTCATTTTCAGTTACTCATAGCTCAGCGAAATACAGCCATTTAGACATTTCAGTCAAACTCCCAAATATGTGATTTATAAACTGAATTGCAAAGGAAAAATAGTCCAAGTGTTATCAACAGGGATGTAACACAACAAGGGTTCGACTCCATGGTAGAAATCTCCATGCTTCCTCATCTTGTGGAAAACATTTCTCCAGTTTGGGTAAGYTGTATATCTCAGACTTTAATCTTCAAAGATTTTAGCAAGTATTTACAGCTGTATTATTCAAAAACTTCTTTGTGTTTTACTACATGTCTTTGAGAGCTGCAGCATCCCATGACCACTGTATTCAAACCATATTTGCAGTGATATCGAACAAAAAGCTTTAGAATCACAGAGTCATAGAGCCATTTAGGTTGAAAAAGATACCTAAGACCCTTGATTCCAACTACCAACCCAGCACTAAACCACATCCATAGGTGCCATATATACGTGCCTTTTAAATATCTTCAGGGATGGTAACCCAATCATTTCCCTGAGTAGTCTGTTTCAATACTTGATTACTCCTTAATTTAAGAAATTCTTCCTAATATCCAAACTAAACATCCTCTGGCACAACTTGAGGTTTTTTTCTCTCGTTCCAGCACTTGTTACTTGGGAGAAGAGACCAATACACTTGCAACAAATGAAAGAATTGATCTCGCTACTGCCTGATCACACTTTGCTCCTAACACCTTTTCTCCATCCTACACCCCCAGTAAAAAAGAGGAAAGTAAAGATATATCCTACACTGAACAATCAATGCTCCCTGCTGCAGGAGCCCAGGGAGTGTGGAAGTAGCAACTTGGTGMTATAGTTCAAAGGCAGAGGGAAAACAGAAATTCAGGCACATAAGGGTCCATATTAAAATGAAGGTCAGGGGAAGGAAGGACAAATGAAAAGAGGAAAGAACAGAAAGAAAAGGAAATCAAGTAGTGCCGTCTTCATGGCTAGCTGGATCATGTAGTTTATGGCTAATTCTCACTCCAGCAGTTAAAAACTCTAGAAAGAAGCTACTGCCAATGTCTCCACTGCACAAATCAGTGTGCATGACTTCTCTGCAGGTGTGAGCACAGCTTTGCCCAGCTCCAGAGCAGGAGGAAACATTGCTGCTGTGTTACCACTTCTGATCCTGTCACCTACCTGCGTGCCCAGCTACATCAGTCACACATCTTTAGTGCAGACCAGGCTGACTGAGGTCTAGTGAGCCATACAGATGATGTAGTGGCAGATAAACCTAAAGCTAATCCTCAGAAACCGTCCAAAAGTTTATGTCTACCTTATAGTCACAGCTGCACAGCACTTACAGAAAATGGGTTGGAAGCAGGGGAAGGAAAGGATTACTAGAACTTAATTGGCAGGTTGGTACAACTGAGATGCAAAAGATTCTAGTTTTTCCTTCCTTTAAAGCATGGCTGCCTTAATAGTTCTATTGCTTTCCCTCCCATTTTGCTCCTAACTCTCTCAAGTGGGAATGGTCATATAGCAAAAAWATTAAAAAAAAAGAAAAACAACACATTTTTCATAGGTTGATTTGAAGCAGTAAGAGTGCAGATCATCCTGGCATCCTCACATTTTTTCTGCAGTAGAAAGGTTGGAATGAGAAAGGATGGATTTCTTGGGATATTTAGAACATGTTAGTCTATGGCAGACTCAAATTTACAGAGATTTATGCAGAATGATGGCTCTTACTTTAATAAGGTTCTGTATTTTTAGAAAGTATTAATGACATGTTTTGATCAGTTAAACTCTCCTCCCTTTATCAGAAAATATATCAGTTCATCATAAAACTTGATGCCAAAACATGTCTTTATGGAAAAACATTTCCCAACATCTCTCTGCAATGTACGTAACCTTCCTCCCTCTGTAATACTTATATCTATACAGGTTTAAAAATAAATGAAATTTTAGATAATAAAAAAACCCTAAGAAGAAGCTGGCTACATTTTAGCAGTTATATCAGGACTCTAAAAAGTGGTATTTACACTTGTATTGTTCTATGAGTTAATCAGTCATGTGGAGGGACCCCCTTTTTTTCTTTCCAAAATCCACTCAAATAGAACRCAGTCCTCCTAATTTTTTCTAATTCCATTATGATAAGTATCTGTTGAGACTGGGGAAGGGTAAAATTCAGGATAATAAATCATGTTGGTCAATAACCAAGCCCTGAAAAATCAGCACATTAAGAAAACAGTAAACTAGTAGCCTTTTTTTTTTGGCCTACATTTCTGTGGACACTTCTTTGCAACTTGTCATGCTGGACTGGGGAACAGTGATAGTCTGCCTGTACAGTTTTCCACTGTTKAATTATTCGTCATTTTTGCTGTAAAAAAAGTTGCTTCCTCTGATGCCTGGAATCAGTTTCCAATTTACACACATACATGTACATACAATCCTCGTCCCAAACACCATGAATAAGTTAGCTTTAGGAATTTAGGGACCAAAAATGAACGTCTGAAATCATCACCTCTTAATGCCTTATTGGATCATTTTGGGRTTAATGCACCCAAAATCAGCTTAAGGCGATTTAAAATTCTTCACTTACTCATTATAAGGCCAAAAATAACAGAAAAAAATCAACAACAACAGCCAACAACCAGCACAAAACACAACTCTCTGGAAACCCAAGGGAAAAAAAATGAACAAACCCACCCCCAAAACTGACTACACAAAAATCCCTCATCCAACTAATTCCTTCCTCCTCCAACCTAATCCTGATACRACTGCAAAACTGTGTCTTGCTAATAAACAGACAAACCAGTGACTAAGAAAGCAGACAGATGGGCCAACGTTCAATCTTACCTTTTAGAAATAAAACCATTGCTGGAACCCCTGTAAACAGCAYAATTCAATAGTATTCACTTTTTTTYCTGGACATTTGATGTGTTGAAACTGGGTTTCAGCCACCACTTACAATTTTCTGCAATGAGTTTAAAAGTGCTTTACTGCATCTTTCAAAAGACACCAGGGAAGAAGAAAGATCCTTTTCCAAGAGCCTGCAGCCCAATGCCACACCACCTAGAACAAGGTGGGGATGGGGCATGACTGCCAAAACAGTCAGACTGCTCAGACATTCTAAACTTGCACAGGTAATTTTGTTCTCCCAGTCACAGGGCCAGCACCAGAGTTTTCTGTCGTTTTGTGGAGTCTCCCTTTTCTCAGACCTCTTCTGCTGCATCTTTTATTCATGCAATAGTTCTGACACCTGAGAGCCCCTATGCTACCCCAAGGAATCATTTTAGGTTAATGAGATCCAGAYTGAACACTCAATAAGGTATTTGCAAATAAATACAGAGGTCCAACTGCCAGTTTCCACGGATGCTGCTTGCACTTTAAAGTAACAGCTGTCTGCAGGCCTGCTGGGAGTGTCAAACTTGCAAACAGAGAAGTTAAAAAGGCATGAGAGAAGGAAGACCTGAGCAATATTGCACTCACAAAAATTACATTTCTAGGAAAACATGAGGGGGAAAAATAAATCTCAAATATAATGTTTCATTTTGACATTTTATTTCAGAACTGGTCTCATTAGTCTTCAGCAGCTCTCAAACATTTCTCATTTCAGAGAGAAAAATTATTTTTTTATTACTTTTAAAAATTTTTCCTTATTCAAGGATGCTGAGGTAGCATATTCAGGTAACTACCCCCCTACACACACCATTTATTTGTTTATTTATTTATCTTTATTCTGTTAGCAGTAGTTTCAAGGTCAGCCTTTCCTTATCCTATCCAAATAGCCCTTCTGCTGCAAGATCCTCTAATTCCACAGCAATGTCCACTGCCTGAGGTCGCTTGAGATATTTGGTTGATTCCCAGTGACTCTGAAAGCTCTCACCATAAAATAGGCCTCACCAATTCTTTACTTTTAATATGTTCTCAGGTCTTATAGTTGCCCTAGTTGTACAGTAAGCTTACAGTTTGGCAGATTTATAACATAAAGTACAGATCTACAGCTACATTCTTTTTGGCTTGTCTTCTTCCAAATAATTTCATTAGCTACACACTCAAAACAGAAACAAGTCCCCAGTAATTTTTGGATTCTCATCAAGGACACCTTTGAGACCACCTCCCAAGKTGAGATTCTCACCAGTTTTCCCTATTTTTAGGTGGAAAGGGATGAAAAAAATATTCCATATTCCAYTTTAAATTGAAAGACTGAAATTTAATTTGAAGTTTCAAAACACCACCAAAGCTGGAAACTTAAAGCACATGAGAGGAGCTTTAAAAAAAACATCTGCCCAATGCACTCATCCTTGATTGTGCAGCACACTGCAAATAGGTTACCTGCAGGTAGAAGTGGAGTACCTGTCTCAGAAGGAAATGAATCACAGGATACTGATGAATACTGAAATACTACAATGGGAGAAATTTTGTTGCACTCTTAGCTGTCTACTGGACCTTATATTTTAYCCAAATAAATTTTATGTTATGACACCTAAGAGCATATACAGGTACAGATTTGAACCCTAATGTGGGGTCCAAAATAACTAAAACACCCAACTATTAACAAGGAACTGGGTAACAAAGAAATTACAATTTCTATGCAGGCTAACCCAATAGTAACATACACCAGACCAGGTCAATTTGACCACAGAAAATCACCCATTTTTTGTCTTCTTCTATCAGTCAAAATGCAGAAGAAGACAGAAACAGGACTGGTAACATGCTAGATTTGTTGAAGTGTCTAACAAGGCAAAGAACTGATTGCGCACAGTGATTAGAAACATACTATAAGCAAGTGGTGAGGACAGGAGAAGAAGAAACAGAAGAAAGATGGTTCTAAGAACGTCCAAAAAATATTGCAAGGACCTTGATAGACACYAAAGAATCACCCTGTCCAGGTTATGACTTGCTTTCATCAGACTTTGCTTGTTTTTAACTCAGTGCTAAGCATATGAAGTGTATCCTGCTGGCTCTGACAATGACACTGGAGCAGGAGACTCAGGAAGGAACATGTAACTCTATTCAATTCCTTACCCCTTTTTGCAGTGAGCAGGGCAGATTTCTCCATCACTGTAGGGATTRCTTTGCTGTTTTCCTCCTGCCAGTGGCTGGGGAGCAGCTGGGGGCACTTCCCCAGGGGCTGCAGGGATCCAGACTGGGGAGTGTCCACACAGACAGCAACCAGGGCTACCAGCCCTTATTTTGTTCATATCCTTGTAACTTAGATGTCGRTCCTGTCACTTTGTTAACAATAAAAAAACTCTCCCCAATGCTCTCTGCAGCTATAAGCTGGAAGCAGGCATTTTCTCTAAGCACAGACATAAAAATAACAAAATGTCTACTTCCAGCAGGAGCATGAGCAAAACTGCAGTTATTTGATAATTTTAAAATTATATTTATTAGCTTTTGCAAATACAATTAGCATTTCCTTTAGTTATGAATATCATAAATACACCTAGATATGTCTACAAGTAAGTGTACACTAGACATAATAGCTTAAAATATAATTGAATATCAGAGCAGCATGTCTTTTTCTGAAGAAAAATAGCTCTGAATGTCATAAATATGAAATTTTAAAACATTTTTCAGCAAAATATTCTTGTTATAATCAAAAATKATTTATTTTACTGCACAAAATATACTGTTGTTTCCCTCTGTGGTTTTTTTGAGTAGTAGAAACACTATTTTAAATAAGGCAGTTTTTTAGGTTTTAGGGGTTGGATTTTGTGTYGTTGATTTCTTGTTTTGGGGTGGATTTTTTAAGAGGGAAATCCAGGTTACTCTGAACATGATGGAGTCATGATGTTGGAGTTAAAAAGATCAATCAAACTGATAGATCCAAAACTGTACCTGATTAGATTGGACAGGCATTTAAATTTTGCTATCATCTACTTCTATAAGCAGCATACAAACAAATTTTCTGTTTTTATTAGAACAAGGACATATAAGACTTCATCATGAACAAGATATTTAATATGTTAATGTTTAATATGTTAATATGTTTGTGGGTTTGATTTTAATAATAATAGAGCCAAGGGCTGCACATTACATTATTTAAATGCTACACTACTGAAAATAAGGGGGAAAAATATGGAGAATTAGATGGAACTTTATCTAAAAAATCAAGTTTATGTTAGCATGAAAAATCATAAAACTCAGAATTTTCTTCCTCCCTTAAAGACCCATTTCCTTGCAGCAGCTGCTCATTCTCCCACATCATGGTTTCACATCTTCTTCCAAAATTGTTCTGCATCTTCTTTTCAGTGGTGCCTGAACTGGGATCACGACCAATCCCAACAGATTGTCTCAGGATGCAAAATCATCATCTCCTTGCCCTGATCTGAAGGATAAAATAATTATTCATACCAGCGTTTTAACCCAAAGAAAATCAAATAATTTTTAGTCTGGACACAGGACGTTAGATTTCTATCTAGTAGCAGTCCCCATTTCCAGACTAACCCATA
Source organism: Cardinalis cardinalis (assembly GCA_014549065.1). Taxonomy (NCBI): domain Eukaryota; kingdom Metazoa; phylum Chordata; class Aves; order Passeriformes; family Cardinalidae; genus Cardinalis; species Cardinalis cardinalis. Next base: position 1,489,776 of record JACDOX010000110.1, on the reverse strand, counting down.
TATGGGCTGAATTTATAATATCTACTTCATATGAAAGGGAAGTTTCTGGGAAGGACATGTTTAAATCTGGACTACTCAAATACAAACAAATCTGTTCCAAATTTTTAGGTGCTGTTTAATGTGTAAATAACAAGAGATGACTTCTTAATTTATTTTTTTTTAATCCCAGTTAAAACTTCTCAGCTCCCATATTTAATTTTTATTTMAAAATTCACTTCTTTCTTTGGTCAGCCTGGCTGAGGAGTGCCTGGCACCTCAGTAAAAGTAGATACTAGAGGACAAGACAAAGCAGTAAGCCRTGATCTTATGTTTGATATTTAATTATAGTGAAGTTAACTAGGCAGGAAGTTGCTACAGAAACCTGGGCCACTACTATGGAAAAAGAAAGAAAAATGTATCAAAACATGTACAGGAAAGAAAATCTATCACCAGACCAGACTGTGAAACTACTACTTACTCTGACAGCAGGTGGTTTAAAATTACAGGTTTTAAAGCTGTCATTTGGAAATAAAGAAAAGACTATTATCATTGTTTAGCATCAAAGAGTTTTATAGGATTGACATGCCTTCAGCAAGTCAAGCATGCTTGCCTCAAAGCATATCAAATATAATGCAAAGCAGTCTACAATTTGGGGGAGGTGGGGAGTGGGCAGGGGCTCAGAAACAAAAAAGTACATGAATTCACATTAGGCAGCTCACTATGTTATTCTGGAAACACAAATGYAGGTGTCAAAAACTGTATCTTAAAGGAATCAAAATTTCACTGCAGAACCTAGATTTCTTCTAGAAACCTAAAATTAAAATGGGCCCAACCAAAGAGTCAGRTCATCTTTTGAGGTAAAAATCCAGTCTACATATAATAGAAAAAGATTTTTCATTTGGATAATCCATACTATGAGATATTCGAAAGCATTACTGAAATGGAAAGAGATAGAAAATGCCTGCAATTAATGAYGGACAGATTAACTGTTACCCCATTTTCCTCTGTGTACACTGAATACTTTCGATCCAGGAAAAATGCTTACAAACTGAAATGCAATTCTTGCTACATTTTCAACCACCAGTAGGAACTTTGTGTGGGTCTGTGTTGACACTTTAAAACCAAAACACAAATTTCGTTTACTAGCTGTTCTAAGTAAGGGACTGTAACTTTCAGAAAGAACCTGTGAAAAATAAATGTTAGACTATGAGTGCACAATGCTTTATAAATATATATTGCTCTGTTCATTTCCATATTGACAGTGAAAGTGAAATACAGAAGATATGCTTTTAGTAATAAATTGCTCCRTTAATTATATGCATATTTCTAGGTTATGGCGTTTCCAAGACTTTCCATGACAGTTGCATTCAAGTTTGAAAGGACAGACCTGGGAAAACAGTTAAGCATGGGCAGACAACCATGACTACACAACACAATTAATGACAAAACTGAGTAATTAATTCAAGTTTTGTCTCTGCTGAATTTTAAATTCTCTGAAGTGAGATACTGCTTTTCTCAACAAAAACAATGACCAGTGAAAAAGCATTAAGGTCTTAAATTGTGGTCACTTTCTATAGTAAGGATTAGGGCTATGTGGATTCCTGTTTGCATCCTGTTTGTGCTTTGGTTAATAGGTAGATTTTTTTTTATTTATTTTTTTGATTTCAAATCCAGGTTATGAGTTTTCCSTCTCAAATTGCGAGGTTTCTAAGTAGCACCATCAAGAGTATTTGAAATCCCACTTGARCATTTCTCTAACTATTAAAATTACCATGAAAGTACCTTGAGAAAGGAAAGAATGAATCAGAGTTCCAATTTAACCTCCACTATCAAGCAGGGGGGAAAAAAGTAAATTGGCTGCAAATTGAGAAGTTATTAGTTGCATACTAGCAAAGGATACATTTTCTGTTCTTCTGGGACTTAAAGAAGGGGATCAGTGTTAACTTTTTTTTAATCTAAAAATCTGGTTTTTCTCAAAATGTAAAGGTCTATAGACACTTCTAATATCTACATATCCCATTACTTTCCTACTACATCTAAAGACCCAAACTAACAGAGGCGTTAGACATTACCAGTACGCAACACAAATATCTGCTCKACGTGGCAGGGCAGAAATGAAATTAAATCTCCCATTGTGGTGCCCATCTGCAACAGACCATTCCCCTCCTGCAGGAAATCAAGCCTTGGAAGCAAACAGGGCTGCACTTACAGTGGCACGATTGTACTGTGGGTGGCAGGTAATGCTGTTCTGGTTGTCAGGCATTCAGTGTTTGCAGCTCTWCCAGGTACTGCCCCATTAACTTGTTGGTGAGAAAAGGAGGAAGCAAAAACTCAAATACAACCTCAGGACATATCTACAATTTTAACCAAAGGTTGTAAAAAACCTACCACTGACTTACTATTGAACTTTAATTTTGAACTCAAAGTCATTTTATGTAACCTCAATTCGAGGCACATTTTAGCTGAATATAAAATACTGCAGGACAAGAAGCCCCTGAGAAGGGCAAAGGTTAGTATTCTTCTGCCTGCTTTAATTAAAAAGATAACTTGCAATGAGGTGACTAAGTAAATACCAGAGGCAGCAGGACAAAATCCCCGTAGTAGAAGGACATCTTGGAGAATTATTTCAAATGTTTTCAAAGCTGCTTGGATTTAWTATTCCAATATTTTTTCCAAGAATTCTCCCAAGTTATTCACAATAAAAATTAGTGAACATGGTGGGAGATTGTAAGCATCCAGATGAATGAAAAAGAATAAATATTTCCTCCCTTAAAAAAAGGTTTAGGAGCAATGAAGATACTGTAGAACAGCCATATGAACTTAAATTCATAAAAATAYAGAAGCAAATGTTTAAACATGATAAAGCCTTTGGAGAAGAAAAAAAAATCAGGTGAAAGTAATTTTATCATGACAAATAAGTCCAGTTTACTTCTGTGAAACAAGTAACATATCTTTAAAATGTGGACAAACAACMAAAGTCTCATCTCTATCTTAGCAAGCTCTTGATGTTGTCATGTCTGAGACCTAGCTAGAAGTCAGTCACGTCCTTCATGAGGCCATTGTAAGGAACATGCAGAACAGATTGGAAATATACACTATCTTCCTTTAGCACACTTAAATGTAATGRCTCATGACAGGCATATCTGAAAAGGTCTGTTCTACATCCAACCTCAGATGTTTTCACAGGACAAAAATGGAAAAGGACCTGGAGCTGAAGTGTCTTCAGAAAAGTAAAAAACCCACAAACTACTATATATCTTTTAAATTGCAAATGTGAGGAGCTTTTAGTCTTGTAACAATAATTCAGCATAATTGGCTAGGTGAAAGCCCTTAAGGGTCATAAGTTACAATGGATCCCAAGATAACCTTAAGTAAAGTATCATGACTGAAAAGTCAATCAGCCTGACAACGCACACAAGGTGAAATACAACCTAGAGGACACCTAAGTTAGTCTTTCCTTTTTACCAGCCATTAACAAAGCCATCAGAACAATAACATCCAGTTTSAGATGTCACATCTCAAATCAAAGGAGTAGTTGGAGAGATCTTAACCCACTGGACCAAGAATGTTGAAAGGATTTCAAGGGCACAGTCTGTGAGAAAAGAGTATGTACAACTCAGCCTGTAAAAAAAAGGAAGTCTTCAACRCATCTCTGCTAGAGAATGCAAATTATATGTTCTTCCAGTCTGGAATATWAATAAAGAGGAACCTGAGTTTAAACTAGAACAAAGGACATTAGGGTGAGCTAAGAAGACCCACAAGCTGAATAATCAAACAGTATTTCCAAGACTGTTGTTGTAATATTGTATTTGGGGCTAACTAAAGCAATTAGATAAACATTAGCTCAGAACAAGTTTGCTTTCTATTTTGGTAAAAACTGAATGCAGACTTTCAATAGAGACAGCAATACACATCTTAAGAGCTCATTTTACTGAAGACTACAACCTTGGCAAAACATTTCATTACTGCTTTGTAACCACGAGGCCATTGAGCACAGCATTAAACTCTCTCAGACTTAAATCCCATGTGCTTTTTTTTTTAKATGAGCTCCATTTTCTGTACAACCCAGAGTTAATAAATCACAGTCATTAATTTACCTGTGGACATAGATTTCTTGGTTTTACTCACAGATCTGCCTGTTCATAGTCAGCATGCYCAAATCAATGAATTTTAAAAACAAATTAAAGAATAAAATAATTTTATAAAAAAGAACTGCAAGCATTAACATTCAAACCAAAAAGTCTAAAACGTCTTCAGAACTCTAAAAGTAGCTGCTACAAAAGTGGTATGCARAAGGCATACCATGAGGGCAAATTTCAAGATAGTTACAAAAGGTAAAAGATTGAATAACTGTAAAACTTGAATGCTATTTTATAAGATTAAATAACAGAATTTAAGCAAAAAAGAAGCCCGTGTTCTTTCTGGTTTGTTCAGATTGTATACTTTCGGTGTTTACCTCCTTTTTGCACTTCTTCCCAACGTACTCCTACACCCAACATCCATTCCAYATATTCCTACAATCCATTAGAAAAAAACAGGAGAAACATACAAAMCTGCAGCTTTGTCTGTTTTTGAGAGACAAATGAATGCTTTCTGACAATACCAGGATGTCTATGAAAAAGATTAGGTTTGACTTTATTTTGAGCAAGGGCTTAGCTTCTCTCTATTTTATGTTCTGCATCAAACTTTGGAGATTTAACATTGCCAGAAAATTTTCTCAGAAATTTTGTCTCCAGCAATTCTAGTGATAACTTAATGGCAATAAAGTTATCTTGAGCATTTCAAAAGGAAGAGGAAACTCATGACCAATTCAAGAAGAGYGTTAGCAAATGCATATTTTTGCCGCTTTTTACCAAAGTGCTTAAAGCGCCAAAGTGCTCTGTATGCCAAGCAAGAAGATGAGATTTAGCATAAAAGCCTTATGTTTCATTCATATYGCGAAGAATATTATAAGAAGAGAAATACCCACCAGCCAAAAGCTCATTGTGCCCTCTACTAATAGAACACTGTAATTTCTAAAGCAGAGCAATTTAATCAAAACTTTTAGGAATGAGACAAAATACTAAGTAAAGATTTCAATTCCCAATCAGCATGCGTGCTTTTTAACAAGCGAGTGGCTACAAAACCATGGATTTTTAAAAAAGAAATAAAGCAAGCAGACAGSTGCTGAAAGAGGAACTATATACTTTGGAAGTAGAAGATTGAATGCATACTTTGGATTTCAAACTACATATCTTTTTCAAACCTTACAGCAACTTAAGTTACAGCAAAACATTTCAATGCATATCAGTGTAATATTTAGAAYTTTGTAAACTAATTTACACATCTTTTTGCCTTTATACAATTTTCAAAGCACAGTCTGTTTTAAGAAGGTCACRAGCAATCTGGCACACACAATCCTGTACTACACCTATATTAAAATAATGACTGCTGCCCATCAATTAACATAAAGCAGCTGGTCTGGATGAACATGCCAAAAGAGTGCTGAATAGAATTAAATGCAGTTGCCCACCAGTCAAAAGTGGTATTACACATGACTCAGTATTGGGGCCAATCCACAATCTGGATGAGGGGATTGTGGACACCCTCAGTGCGTTTGTGATAACACAAAKTTGGGTGTTATCCTCAAGCTGCACCAGGGGAGATTTGGATTGGATTATATAWAAAAAAATTCACCAAAAGGATTATGAAACACTGGAACAGGTTGCTGAGGGAAGAGGTGAAKTCACCATCCCTAGAGGTATTTAAAAGACATTTAGACGTGGCATTTAGGATCATGGTTTTGTAATGGACTTGGAAGTGTTGGGAAAATGCTTGGCCTCAGTGATCCTAGAGGTCTTTTCCAACCTAAGGTATTCTATGATCCTTTATCTCATAGCCATAACAACTTTCCTCACAGCACCAACTGAGAAATGTCATCTGTCATCCAGAGTGACAAATAATTCTCAAAACATATTTATTATTAATAAATAACATTGTACACATTTTTCAATGCATGGCCACTCTATATATCTTATTCAGTTGAGTTCACACTTCTTTATCAATTACCCTTGTACTAGACACTGCCTGACAAGTGGAAGATGAATGGAAGCACCAAAGCCAAATTCTATAAGCTAGACACAGCACAATGCCTTGATGAATACATGAGATAAAGACATCATTTACTTTGGAAGTTAACAGTCAGAGTAAAATAGCAGAATAGCCATGTGCCCTGAACCAGACATGGCATGCTTCTGGAGCTCAGTGGTTTGCTTTCAGGAATAATTCATATTCACTGCTMGTTCCAATGCTGTTAAAGGGCTGTATTGCTGTAGGATATACTTGAAGTGAAGCCTTTATAATCTCAGAATGAAGCTTTTTAAAAAGCACTTGTTTTGTCAGAATTAAATTATAAGATGGACTGAAAGTTCATTGCTAGGAGATGACAGTACTCTACAACACTGGAAGGACATTAAATGACACTTCAGGAACACAGGTCTGCTACAAAAAGGCCCCATTACTTCTTTTATTAATCTTACTGAAATCTTATACATTTTKTGATCTTAGAATTCAAGTTTTTGCTATGCTGTTACATAGTACTCACGGAAACTATGTATAAGCACGTYACTCAAGGCATCTTTCACTATGTCCAAGTCATGCACTGTGAACTCTTGCTACTACATGATGCTTAATATTCCAAAACATGGGTTTATTCATCTTGGAAGCCAAGACTGAGCCAAAATATTGCTTCCTGTCTTTAAGCTCACATTTATTTACCTGGGCTTTTTTTGCAATACTAAGCTCTTTGTCTCAGTGGACTACAACAAAAGAAATGAATGTGTTTAGACTTAGAAAATCCACCAAAAATCAACATTATTTGCTCCTTTCTTTCATCACTTTAGTCACAAGTAACATTGCCTTGATAATAAGTAATGCCCCTATGCACTCTAAAGTCTTAAAATAAATTATTTCTGTACCTATTTTACAAAATATTATGGTGGGAATGGGATTACTGATGAAGAAACAGCATCTTAAAACAAAAGTCTTGAAAATCTTCTATAAGGTTTTTCCAGGGGGAATATAATGAGCATGCATGCCAATGTTCATAAGGTAGAATAATGGAAATAAAGAGAACTATTGATCTGTTCACAAAATAAGCCCACATCAATATACACACACTCATCTACAACCCACATGCCTCAGTGGAAACACTGTCTGACACAAATGATAACACGAATTTGGAGGTTGATAGGACYAAGTATATCTATTCTTTTGAGGATTCATACAGGGTAGAAATGATGGGGATGGAGGAGTGGAGGAAAAGGTAGGAGGTGGCAGAGAGGAAGCCCAGATACAACTGAGTGTAGAGAAAGTATCAAAAATAGCAAAAAAAAAAAAAAAAAATCTGATAAGTTATCTGTTGTTATTACAACAGTTCGCATAATTAGAAATTAGCTAGATATATTTCCCACCTGTTTCAAACAGACTCTTAAAGCCTCTCCAATTATTTAGAGGCTTTTTGCCCAGGCTGGCAAAGTCTTGAGATAAGTGCAAAATTAGAGGGAAGGCATATTTCTTCGGTACAGTAAGGTCCAGCTGATCTTTCATAGGCTGGCTTCCACACAACTGCTCTCCATTTCCAAGCCAGAGCATGACACTGGGATAGCCAYGGATATCCAGCCTAGCTCTATGTACTATACAGCTGCTTCCAGTTGCATCAATACCTTCTAGCACTCTTCCGTCACTCAGCGCTGTTACTTAGAAACTTCAGATTGAAGACTCTGAATTCACAATTTTTGCTAATATGGCAAGGTGGGGAGTTTTTCTAACTGTTCCATAGATTAGTATGATAAAGATATGTTTTCCTCCAGTAGAAAGCTCTTTCTTCATACATTCCTTGTTTTTGTCTTTACAGTAAAATTCAGAAAACTAATCAAAGCATTGAAAAAGCAATATTAAGCTGTTAGGCTGGAGATTAAAAAAAAAAAAGAAGATCTATCAAGACAGCAAGAAAATTAAACTGYTTTAAACAAAGTCCCAGCACACTGTTCCTCTCCAGAATTTCAGCACAGCTCACTGTTCCATAGTTTAAGTGGATCATCACAGTTGCAAGATATCAAGTTGTATGAGAAAGATGCCAAAACAGTGATTGGCTAGCATTAGTATTTCCCTTGGGAAACTGTTTTAGAATACTCAACCAAACAAGCACTTTGACATTCATTGACAAACAAGAACAAATGTTATTAATGTGCTTTAGAGTCACTATTTCCTTTCTATTAAAAGCTCTCCAAAACTTGTAACGCTATTCAGTTAGAACTTTGGGTAAGTTTGATATATAAGTGCCATATTTCTCACTTGTAATTCTGGACAATAGCCCAATAGTTAGTGATACAAAGGCAGACATATTATGTTTTCTGAAACATTTAACCTCTACATCCAAATATTCACAAATAGCTTTCAAAGTGGTTGTTAAAGCCTAATTTAACAGAAGACAGGAAAAAAATAGTGACCTTGTTCTGAAATATTGTTAAATACAAATTTTCATTGTTCTTCCATCTTCTCACAAATTGTAGTACACAAGAAATTAAAGTTTTTATAGCAATATTTTTAAATTAACATTAAGCAACAGTTGAGCAAAAAAAGATTGCCAGTGTTGGCATAACAAAAAAAGAGAAATGACTGAAAATTCAGTTCATTTTAACATTATGCAAGTCTTCTTTTTAAACTCCACATTGCTTCTATTGGAGACACTTAGAAGCATTGATTTCTTGAGCTTGAGATACACTGTGTCTAGATGCACAGCATTTACAGTAGTATTCTTATTCTCCAGCAGAAAAGCTGAAGTGCTTGGGTTTTTTTTCTGTAAATTCAAATGCCTGTGYAGTAAATACCACTCTTGTCTCTGTAAAGCATGCAGTTCTCGCTTCTCAAAATAATCACTATTTTTTCAACAATCCCAGAAAAACCTTCTGGAACAGGCTCCATGTCATTCAGATGCCATGGCCAATGTTACAAAACTTTGTATCATGCGTACTTTGTGCAAGCCGTGACAGCCTGCTTGGCCAACCTGAGCATTCACTGCCACGCTTAATCTAACCTCTCCAATACTTTTGACAGAACAACTCCGCCAGATGGAAAGGGAAGCTGGATCAAGGTAGAGGCACAACTGCAGACAGAGAGTCCTAGACTTAAACATCATCATCCAGCACAAATCTTACTACAGTGACAGAGCCAACAGATTTCAGAGGACAGCCTGCACATTTAGGTGGAAATTTGAATCTGCTTATACAAATATTTCACTATCATGACTACTCATTTTGACTTATTCTTTTCAAAGTACAGGCTGTCTCTTCACTTATGTTCAGCACATTCAATATCTCATGCCTCTTTACCATTCCAAAGTGATACACACAGAGTAATAATTTACTGCATAATTCTGCCTTCCTAAGTTCACTGTACACCAAGTGTAAGAACAACATGCACTTTTTTCTATGTGAGTTTCCATCCTAAACAAACAAACCCTTTACCATATTTATTTTACCAAAAAATTAATGCAGTCACACACTGCAAGAGAGATAGTCTAAAATTAAAGCATTACAGTTGCTACACTGTCATGTGTGATAAGAAAACTTCCACGGTGACAGGAAAATCTCCTTTACAATATTAAAGCTAGACAGTAAATTTAGCACTTCTTATAATTTGATAATCATCTAAGCAACAATAAACCATACAAATATATGAACCTATTACATATTGGGGAGGAAGGCACAGTCACACATGCTACAGAGCTTCACCTGTGAGCTACAAATCCTCTCATTTTGTGGGATGCTCAGTTGGCTTTATTTTCTATTTGGTGTCCCAGTAAGCGTGAAAAACACTAAGTTAATAAATATAACCAAACTCAGTTTTGATCAGGATAAAACCCTCCTGTAGTGCAAAGGGAGAACTTAACTCACTGGCGTTTACTTAAAATGCTGAAATAGCTCAGGTCTCATAGCTGGAGTTTCTGAAGGGCATAGCCAAATTATTTCTGCCCAGCTTCACATTTCATGAGAACTCTATTTTATAGCCCCAATTTAAACATGATTATGTTTGGTGTTTGGCTGAATGTACCACACTGAAAATTGAGTTTTGATTTAGCACAATCATTTTAACTAAACACAACCTGTGGTTCAGGCACAGATGGATTAAGYATGATACCTCATCAGCTAGTAATGCAATGTTAAGACTAAATTTAACATTCAAAGCTGATACTTTAAATACATTCACTTCTCCTTRCTCAGAAAATCATATACACAGCTACTTTTGAATTTTTCTTGCTATCACAATCAATCCTGATCTTCAGCAGAAAAGCAAGCAACTTGTTCAGGAAAKATTACCATCTGTAATCAGCACATACAGTATATATTCTTCACCTGTCAGCTAGAAAGAAAAATAAAAATTCTGTAATTTGTACTAAAAAGTGGAAGACYATCTTCTAAGTTGCCAATTGTCAATCATTTTTTTAATGATCTTAATGTTTTGGTTTGGCTTGTTCGCTTAGGTTTTTTATTAATGCTTATTAGTCCTTAGAAGAACAACATTTCTTTTGTCATATTTTCMTAAATAGTACATAAATATTTAAAAATATACTACTTTGCCCAGCAAAAGRGAAATGCCAAGAGTTATAAGTTTGTTTACTGAGGCTGCAAACTACAATAAGCCTCCTACTACCTTAAGCAAATATTATAAGCACAGAAATGATTCAGCATCAGGAGAAGTCCAGGCACTAGCTTTAAGATTAATGTTTCCTAGAYTTTGCATTGAAGAGCCCCAGTAATGAGCCAGTGTTGTAAGGCTTATGTTGACCTTGCACWGAACCAAACAAGCAGAATCCTTGTCCTAAGGATCTCACAATCTGCATTTTACACAGATTTACGATGTGTTAAAAACGCAGCTGTCAGAAATTCACAATTAGAATTTTTTTTTTTAAGTTCTTCATTTCCTCCCCCCCCCCTTAGAATTCAACCAGAATCACACAAAAGAGAAGTATAATTATCATGACTAAACCACAATTTCAAAAGGTAAAGGGATTGAAGTTCTAGGTTCTCTGTTCCACAAAGATAACTTTTAGGATAGTTTCTTTCAAGATACAGTTAGAAGTAGGGTTTGGAATCTTAAATACGCAAATGCATTCATACAYCTTCAACCCTCAATGTGACCAAAGCTATAATTAATCTCGCTATATTCAGAATTAATTCCYTATGCTCTGCATGTCTATTAAAGCTTGTCTTTAGTTTTATATATTATACTTGCCTCAGTCTCTAAGTGGGTAGATTTATTACACTTACTTGTTGAAAGACTTTCATTGTTCAYGCTGTAGTTTGATTCATCCTCAAGTTTTTAAAGGTCAGCTGCAAACCCACAAACAGCTTGACAAACAACCAACCTTTGTAGATGAATATCAGATTTATGTGATATTATATCATTGTCATACTCTTATAATTTGCAACAATCTAGTTCATGACGTGTCATTTAAAGATATGCAGGTCCTGAATTATTCATGGCTTCAACACCAATAAATTGTTCAGAACTATCCTCATTTCTTGGATACTTGTTCTCATTTAAATAATTTCCATTTCAAGTAATCAATAGAGAATTCAAACTGATAACCAAGATCACATCTGAATTTGAGTGTTTATTTCTCAATTAGATGATCTACATTAAGATAGTTCAACAAAAGGTACTCAAATAAAGTTATACATTGAGAATATAGCATGAGTTAGTTATATATTGAGCATGTCTTATTTATATCTGGAAGAAATAAGAGTGCAGCACTATTGTGGTGTTATAGTGGATATAATTTTCTTTTTCATGTGACACATACACACACACCAGACAATAGCTATTTAGCATAAGTGTTGGGCTCTTCATATGACAGGAGATTAGCAGGTCACATGAAGAAAACCTGGCAAAAAAATCCCTGAGAATTTTCAGCTTACATTTCCTAAAGATTGAAGGTTACTAAGGAAGAATGATATGTGACAATGGTGAAAAAKTTGGGCCTGGTCTATATCTCTGCCAGGTCTATATCTCTGATATCATGCCAGGTCTATATCTGATCCCAATCTCAGTCATTTCCTCCATCACAAGKACTTTTTAGTAAATCATTCTATATTTTCAAGCCTTTTAAACAGAAAAGCAATGTTCTTTTTATTTATAGATGTTGACTGAGAAAAGGAAACACAGAGCAAGATTTTATTACTCTGATGAGTGAAGCAAGAGAGTCAGAGACTACATACTTATGTGCTTGCTGGAAAAGCCGCAGGTAAGAGTACAAAGAAATTACTTATCCAAAGATAGCTTTACCCCTCCAATGATCATGGAATCATTTGACTGATATTTATGATATTTAGAATTAACACTTTATTCATAATTCTACTTTTTTTTTTTTAATGTAAGGCCTTGCATCTGTACAGCGATTAGTATTTCTCAAAGAACTCGCTTTTTGTTTTCAGAAGTCACTTGAACATTTTCTCAGCATTACTGAATGGATTATTSATCTCACTTACTGAATACTTGTGGTTAACATTGATCACTGCAGAATCCTGTGAAGGTGTTGAATTTCTTCAGTATAAAATTGCTATATTTAGACATTGCAGTGTCAAAAMAAMCAAAAAACCAAAAAAATCTGGAATATCCACAAAGTTTCTACCAGCAACATCAGAATGGCTTTTGGAAACCACTTAACAGAAATAAATGCTCTTAACAGCCCTGAAATGTSATCAGGGAAGGTTTCAAACACTAGAATAAGCCACAGTGGCAAGCACATGGAAATAAATGACACCTTTTCAAACATCCTTCACGTTACCTTTACATGAAGAAATTCATTATTTCCAAAAGAASCATGACTGTGGTATTTCCTCAAAAGTTCATTAGAAGCATTGTACACATCACTGACTTCAGGTTTATAGGCTCTTGCRAGCCCTCTGTCCCACRCTCAAAAGTTTGGCTACAAAAGGAGARGGAATGGAGAAAGGAGTACWATACATTGATACTACCRTAGCACACATGCTATCATTTATGGRGGAGCTTGTTTTGTGCAGAGAAATTGATTTCCAATCCACCCTTGGTTTTCTTAGGAGCGTAGAGATTATCTGAATTTATAAATTTACTAATGCATATTMTCTCATGTCTCCCCTTTAGATTGTATGTCTTAATCCTATTCTTTGTGAAGTAATCATGGGACATATTTTCTATGCATGATAACTGCATAACAGCTTTTCTGGAAATCAAAAACTTGTTCTCATTTGTACTAGAAATATTTCATAGCATATGAAATATTTCATACCTTTTATTCACAGCATAAAAGGTAATCTCAAAGTTCTTTAGTTTCATCCACAGCAAGCGTAAGTTTTCAAATTTGATTATGGGTTTTTTTTAGGAAATACTTGTCATTCTACCATTTTTTATWCCAATGTTCCAAACTGCTTCAGTTTATAATGACTTTATAAAAATAAATAAATAACAGCTCCATGGGGCTTTGATTTTTCARTTTCTTAAATGTCAGAAAGACATCAACTTATTCAACATGACCAAGCTAGCATTGGTCACAATTATAGACAAAGATCAGAGGCATGCTGAACCCCTGCTTTAGATGTTAGGTGATGCCTTTGATATATCAAGTATCAAAGTAGTTACAAGCTACTAAATCTCAGCTAGAACTTCAAGAAGTGTCACTCYTCAGTTTTCTTTCACAGYAAATTTCTAGCACAGAAGAGCTGACTGTCAAAAAATACAAGGGCATATAAAATTATGTCATTAAAGACAAAGGTGACTGTCATCCTACTTTCATTAGCTTGCTAGGCTTCGCCCCTGAAATAACTGACCGCAGCTTCAGAGGAAATCAACATCTCACTGGAGACACAGTGTGGCCAAGGAGCTAAATGGGTAAGAACAGCCTGAATTAACTTTCAAGAAAACACATGTAATTTTCAGAAACTAAAAGMCTTGGTTTGCGATATTGCTGGTTTTATTTTTTGTGATATTATTGGTTTTATTGTTTTGCAGTACAGATTCAAGAACAGATAAAAGTGGACAAAAGGACAAATTCTCTATCTCTTCAGATAGGTCAGCTGGTTAAGGATATTCTTTTTGTTCCTTTATTAGAAAAAAAACATCTTCAACTGGCCTTTCAAACCCAGCATATGTTGGCAGAGTACCCTGGGCCAGGAACTGAGGTTATTACTGATAAAGTGTACCCTGAGGCTCAGGAAAGCATATGCATATATGTCAAGCTTACTGCTGTTACTGAAATTGGCAGCCCTGAGATCCAGCTGAATAAAGACTATCATTCTCTTTCAGTTTTTTTATTACTAGATTCTAGTTCCATTCCTTCCGTGCTTTTAAGCTGTTTGCTCTCCTCACAGCATTTTAATATGCTTCTTTGGCAGGGTAGCCTAAAAAGGCACCATTAGTGTTTATTAGTGAATTAATAAATAATACTTTTTACTTTAATACTTTTCATGGATTTGTTCTGCTCTTAGACCTTCCTTAAGAAAATGGGAATATATTCAGTGTCTTGCATAACCCAAAGGTAATCATGAGAGAATTTGGAARGTGGTCTTCCGTGGGGTCTCTCAGTTTGGAAGTGATCTCAGATAGGCACCTGCTCTAACATCCTGCTCAGAGTCAATAGTGAATTCAGCATTTAGACCAGGTTGCTCAGGGCTTTGTTGGGTCAGGTGTTTGAAGCCTCCATGGCAGAAACTCCACAACTTCCTGGGCAGCCTGCCACAGTGCTTTGCTGTCCTCACAGAGATCCTTGGACAATTTGTTCCAGCTGGAACTTCTCCTCTTTATTCTGGGACTTCTGTTTCTCATTCATCTATCATGCCCCAGCATAAGAGGAATTTGCATTCTGGCTAACTTCCCTGTGAATATGGACAGACTGCTGTGAAGTGTTACCAAAGCCATCTTTTCTATAGGTTGAACAACCTCTCTCTTGCAGYTTCTGCTCCCAAGGCAGGTGTGCCAGCCCTGACYATTCTGTTGGYCTTCATTCAACTCACCCCAGTTTACCAATGTCTTGCACTGGGAACCAAAACTCAGAGTATTCAAAACGTGATCTTATGAACATCAGAGAAAGGTGAGTAATCATTTTTCCTATGTCAGTTGGCTGCAATTTTGTTAACAAAGCCTGTATGCCAGGACATTGCTGACACATGCTTAGACACAAACATACAATTATGTAGTTGATTCTTCTGCTGCACCTCAAGGATCTGCAGGCAAACACTGGTTTTGAGCCAAATAYAGAATCTTTCTCTAGACAATCCTGGATTATCTGTGACAAAATATGTCCAATCCACCTTGCTGTCAGACTTCAACCCCAATAAATCAGATGGTCTCATAGTGAGCAAATCTATTGTATAGAAAACATGCCAAGTTTATGTTTACCATGCAGGTATAAAATGCATTTGATGCTTCCAATCTTTCTTTGGCAAAAGAGTAAGATAYAATTCAGAAAACTTTTCCAAAATAAAAAAAATTCTTTTCCATAAAGTTGCCCCTTATTGATGGAAWCTGGCTAGGAAACTGTTTAAAAGAAGAAACCCAGAAAATACTGGATGAGCCTTAATTAACTTAAAAAGCAACCTGGCCCCTGATAATTAACAGGTGTGCTAATTACCAAAGAAGGGGAATAGCCTTGCCTTTAATGGGTYGCACCTGTGAGTAATAAAGACAAGTGTGATAAAAGGGGAGGGTTGAGGAGTCAGGCAAAATCTTGAGGAAGAGGGCCTTAATAAGGAGCAGGAACTGCTTCTCTCCTCCTTTCTCTTCTCTACTCTTTTCCTTTCTCTCCTCCTTGTATCTTCTCTATTCTCTTTTTCTGTTCTTAAGTACAAAGAGCTAGTTGGAAAGAGAAGGTAAGAAGCTGGCTCATCTCCTCAATTACCAAGAGCCATTTGGAGATGGTAGGTAAGAAACTTCCTACTTTCCTATTTTCTTCTACCAAGAGCCATTTGGAGATGGAAGGAAAGAAACTTTCTTCTCTCCTTGAATTCCAAGAGCCATTTGTTCATGGAAGGGAAGAAATTTTCTCCCCTCTGCTCTGCTCCTCCCTGCTTAGATACTGAATTTTCTTTCTCTTAACTCTTATTTATCACAATGAAATCAGGAAAAGTCATTAACATTTAGATAACGTGGAAAGGAAAGATTTACCAGTTTTGGCATCCCAAATTTTTGCAGAAAAAATATCTTCCTCAATATAGCTATACATACTTCTGTTGTGAGTGCCGTTCTTAACTCTTCCTCAGTCAAGGMAAATCTAAACACAAAATCATAGATATATAACACAATCCCTAATTTTCTATAGAAAGAGTAAACAGCAGTTTGAAAGTTTCCTTCATTGAAAGAAATTCTTARGAGTAGAGAATACATAAATCCAGACAACCCCCTAGGGCATTAATTTGAATTTTGCCTCTCTAACCTCTTACTTGGTTTCTATGTATTCATATTTAAAGAAAAYAAGACCTCTTATCTCCTAGCTTAGATCTACAAAATTAATCCGAAAATGAAACTTGTCTACTCTCTTTTTTGCATTTCTCTATTGACACTTTACCATCCTGTAGAATTTAGTGTGAAAACAATGCCTCAAGGGATGCATTTAAAATAAGGATAAGGAAACTTCAAGGGACATGAACAGTGGCTATCTTGACAACTTTTTACCAAGTAATTAATCAATTTTTTTTGAGAAACAATGAAAGAGGCACTAGTACTCTTCAACTAATCTTTAGCTATATCAGAATCTACAAGTCTTCAGATCCTGAATCTGCTATACATGTGACTTATCTCAAATCTGAAATGAAACTGCATTATCTCTCAATTTGACAGRGAAAGCACCCACCCAACTAATGGATAGCAAAAGTTAAGGGAGGAAACTTGTCAAGCCATTACAACTCCCTCATGGTAATGAAAGGTTTATTGTAATGTGCTTTATAGCATATATGCCGCCATAAGTGCAGTTAAGGATGCATTCATGAGCAGATACTCCAGCTCATATGAAGCAGAATAATTCACAAAGCTGTGTAGTTCATTCATGACACCTGACAGGTCATATGACAGTCATCTCTACACTAGGATGAAATATGGCTAGCTTGTAAATAGAAGAAACCTGAACGAACATGTACAACGTGCAGCCACAGATGACCCTCCTCTTTTGAGGAAGCTTCTAATTTATGRCTAATAGACTTCTGTGTAGATTACAGAAGATTTATTAAGACTTTGAATTTGAGGATCCTTTGATACAGCAAATAAAAACTACATGAACATAGTGAACAGAGGATGTGACTCTGGAATGATGTACTAAGGTCGTGATGAATTTTCATCACATTCTGAGACCATAAAATAATTGGTTTTTTCTCAAAAAACTGAGTTTTTTCTACTCAGTTTTAAAAATAAGTGGTACCTGTAAGAAATTGCAATTACAAGCACACAAGGCAYAATACACTGTGCAAAGTCATCTTTAACACTTTTTAATATGGATTTTAAAACATAACAGAGAAAGGTGATTCTTCTAGTATTGAGCTGTTGTGCCTAGAAACAGTTATGTCTCTTTCAAATAATTATTTTCTCAGATYCATTCTTTGAACTTACATACTTTGGCCAATTTAGGAGACTTATTCAGAGCTCCTTGGGAAGCAGCACTTAAAGGAGTCCAGGAAAGGTGGGTGTGCTTCAAAACAGAGATCTTGTGTGCCAAAAGATGAGTTGACAAGGCAAGCATCCAGCCTGGATGGGCAGRCAATGAGCTTTTGAAGGAATTTAGGATTAAAAAGAGCCTGTACCATCTTTGGAAGGAGGGTCAGATCTCTCAGGAAGTATTTAAGGGACTTGCTAGGGCATGTAGAAAAAAAATTAAGAAGGCCCAAACTCTGTTTGAACTGAGTTTGGCGACTTCTGTAAAGGAAAATTAAAGATGTTTTTACAAATATATTAATGGTTAAAGGAAAGGTAAAACCAACCTTTTTTCTCTACTGGATGCAGGAGGGAACTTAGTAACTGCAGATGAGGAGAAGGCAGAAGTGCTTAATGCCTTCTTTGTCTCAGTTTTTAGTGAGAAGATGGCTTGTCCTTAGGACAACTGTCCTCCTGGTTTGGTAGATGGTGTCAGGGAGCAGAATGCTATCCAGTCAGACTGGTTAATAGTCCTCCGTGTTATCCAAGAGGAGGCAGTCAGAGAACTGCTAAGCAGCTTGGATGTTCATAAATCTGTGGAACCAGGTGGGATCCATCCCAGCATGATGAGGGAGCTGGCAGATGAGCTTGTGAAGTCACTGTCCATGGTTTATCAACAGTCCTGGCTCACTGGTGGGGTTCCAGATGACTTYCTCCTGAAAAGCTGGCAGCCCACRGCTTGGACAGGAGCACTCTTTGCTGGGTTAAGAACTGGCTGGATGGCCAGGTCCAGAGAATGGTGGTGAATGGTGCTGCATCYACTTGGTGGCCAGTCACCAGTGGTGTCCCTCAGGGACCTGTGCTGGGACCAGTTCTGTTCAATACTTTCATTGAGGACATGGCTGAGGGTATTGAGTCTTTCATTAGTAAATTTGCAGACAACACTAAGCTGGGAGCCTGTGTCAATCTGTTGGAGGGTAGGAGGGCTCTGCAGAAAGAAYRGTTRAATGGATGGGCAGAGTCCAATACAATGAAGTTTAATAAGTCCAGGTGCCGAGTCCTGCATTTTGGCCACAATAACCCCCTGTAATGCTATAGGCTGGGGATGGTGTGGTTGGACAGTGCCCAGGCCCAAAGGGACCTGAGGGTACTGGTGGAAAGCTGACAGAACATGAGCCAGCAGTGTGCCCTGGTGGCCAAGAAGGCCATAGGCATCCTGGCCTRCATCAGGAATAGTGTGGCCAGCMRGAGYAGGGAGGTCATCCTTCCCCTGTACTTGGCACTGGTGAGGCCACACCTCGAGTGCTGCRTCCAGTTCTGGGCCCCTCAGTTTGGGAAGGRCGTTGAGACACTCAAGCACATCCRGAGGAGGCAACTAGGCTGGTGAGGGGCTTGGAACACAAACCCTGTGAGGAATKACTGAGGGAGYTGGGGGTGTTTAGCCTGGAGTAAAGGAGAYTCAGAGGTGACCTTATCACTCTCTACAACTTCCTGAAAGGTGGTTGCAGTCAGGTGGGGGTCAGTCTCTTTTTCCAGGCAACAACTGTGACAGAATGAGAGGACAAAGTCTTAAGCTGAGCCAAGGGAAATATAGGTTGGATATTAGGAAAATGGTTTTTTATGGGAAGGGTGATAAAGTACTAGAATTTTCTGCCCGGGGAATTGGTGGAGTCACTCTCCCTGGATGTGTTTAAAAAAGACTGGATGTGGCACTTGGTGYCATGGTTTRGTTGAGGTGTTAGGGCTGGGTTGGACTCAATCTTGAAAGTCTCTTCCAGCCTAGTGATTCTGTGTGTGATACCTGAAACTTTCCAACAAYACTACATTTATCTTGTTTCAGTGAAAAACAACACAGCTTATTCTTGCATTCTGGTTGGCTAATAACATGGGAATACTTAATTTTTAAATAAACCATAGCATTCTTGACCAAGTTTGCCCTTAGCTTACTTCACAAATTTCTGCTACAACACAAATGATGCCATCCCTTTATGCCAGTTATTTGAAGCCAAATTATGATTGATTATCAGACAATGAGAGCTAAAAAAAACAAAATGAGCCAAGGCTTCTGTTCAGAATGAGTACTAATAAAGCTAGAAATCAGCAATACAGATTACCACACTTGCAGGAAACTTCTCTGATTGAGGAGTGCATGTAAAATAATGCACCTATATCTCAATATCTTTCCATAAGAATACATAGCTACCCCTAGAATAATGGTATTATTGTCATAAATATCCTCCATGTTAAAAAAAAATCATAAAAAACCTCCAAACAAACYAACCCCAAACTTTAATATCTATTATTAACCAAAAGCATTCCTTCTTCCACTACAGTGACTTTATTTTCCTCCTCCAACAGTCATTTGCTATCCTCTTCATTTTGGAGTAAAGATATGTGCAACTGTATCAATCTTATTTTAGTCTGGTGAGTTTTGTTGGACCATAACCATATTTCTTAAGTATGAAATAATCAGATTCCTACACCCATTTTTTTCTGTTCAGGTGAGTCAACACAAGCTATTCCGCCATTCCTCTTCCTTCTGCCAACTATAATAGTCTTGCAACTTAATTTTTGTTTTCTTTTTTGCATTTTAATTGTAACTGAAATGCAACAGTGCAAGTATTTTAACTAAAGCACTGATTTTCTTCCTTCCTAAAAGTAACAAATGCTGAAGTCAGCTCACTAAGCATTCCTAACAATTAAAGCATAACAAATGAAAGCTGTTCACAGAGAGATGTCATTAAAAAGCATTTATTCAGTACTACTAGTGTGTGTGAAATTATAAACAGGCYTTTGTGTTATTTATTCTTTTATTTACAGAACTTAGCAGGGAACTTGCATGCTGCATTGTTCCATATCGTAAAATTTAAAGTTATAATCTCCATTTCTCATATTAATTGCCCAGTTAAAAACTCAGTGTTTGGCTTAGTATTACCTGATCTACAGTGAAGAGGAGATTATTTCATATGGGGTTCAGCACCTGAAACACCACTTGGGCAACTGCATGGGCAAGTTTGGCTGCTTTGTTTTTGAAAAGAAGAAAGAGACTCTCAAAGGAATCAGAAGTACATAACTGAATTTCAGGCTATTTTTTCAGCTAACAGGGAACATACCCTTTTTCTCCCCAGTGGGTATGGAAACACCTGATGCCCAACATTAATTCTAAACTATTRTAAGTCTTACAGTATGTAGTACAGATAGACTTTTCCAGTTGATTAAAACTCTGTATTTTGTTTATATGACTACTTCCTTTTTTCTTGGGTACAAGATCACTAGGTATGAGCATCTACTAGATATACAAGAGATCTTTTACCACCAGAATTCCTCAATTAAAAAAAGCAAAAAAAAGACTCCAAGTATAGCTGTCGCATGCCAAATCTGTTTGCATAATTTAAAATTTTAATATCCAGCAATTGGCCCAATTAAGTTCAATCTTGTCAAAAATTATTTTGGTTTATGAAAGCATGACTGACCTTGAGATCACTTGAGCAGCTGCATTTGCTGTTGAAATGATCCAGCCAGAATGGATGTCCTRGCAGGAGCAGCACTAGCATGGGAATCAGTAAAGTCATATGAAATAGAACACATCTCACACAGTTCACATACATCAGACACCCATCTCAAAGATGATATTTTTTTAATGCCAATCTACTTTTCTGYTCTTACATAGTCCACAATTTTTATGGAATTTACCAGTAAATGTGTTCCTTTTTGCTTCTGTTTCTACACACTGCAATGCATTTACTCCCAAAGTTTAGCACAGTAGTTGCAGTAACTGGAGCTTAAACACACATATGAGCATAGTGGGGAGAGCAGGGGGAATCCTCCCTATTGAACACATCCTAAATAAAAAAGCATTTTTATACCTTAAATGTCTAACACTGGTTATTCTATAGCACATTACAGTAGCTTTTAGAAAAGTTCCTTCTATCCCAAAACAAAATTTTCAGYGTATGTTCCTGCATATGTGCATGAACTTTTACATGCATTTGCAGTAACAATGAAGGCTTTCAAAAATCCACCTCTAAAATCCATGCTCACAGGCTGAAGAGCATGTGGATGGATCTTTCTGAATATTTGACTAACCAAATGTATCTGTAAAAGCCTCTGAATAYTCAACAGTTTAGTAAGTCAGGCATCTACAACACCTAAATACAATTTAATGTCAGGCTTTGAAGGTAGCTGTCATSGTCTCCTAAATCCTGGAAGGTTGATTGAACATTAAGAAAGAAACTCTCTCATACACAGTTAAAGCTAATAAAACTAAGCAGAGATTTTAAAGGATAGAATATATATTCCAAAGGATAGAATACAGAATAAGCTACAACACTTATTTTGGTAGCATTAAAATCAAGAGAAACAAAATTGGTATTATTCAATTGTAGAACTTAACTGTTTTACTACCTTAAAGAAAATTTATTACAAAATGCAATCAATATGTGTTCCATAAAGCACAAACAATCGCAGTTAAGAGCCAAATTATTTTCATATGATCCAAAAGTTAGGTGCAAAGTAGTAACATAGATTCACCGATAGCATCCATGAAAAGGAACTTTGCAATAAATCTAGAAACTAATCCTCATGCTCTTAAAAATAGAACATCAGTCAGTTTCCAAACATTTTTACAAGGATTAAAAATTTTTGAACACATCAAAGACCTGTTCTGCCTCATTTGTTCAAAATTGAGAGCTCAGGCCACAGTGGTTGGCCTACAATGAYGCTAGGAATTAATTTTTCTGTATTACACCTTAAAAATCTCCAAGTCACTTCTAACTGATGCTTGTGACTAAAGATACAAGGTTTCTTAAAGAGTTAACACATTTATTTGTTCCAGATGTAATACCCACAATGTTATTGTTTTAGAATGTCTTTTTAATTAAATGTCTTATGGCAAATAACTCACAACAGTAAAATGGTTGCCCTAAATGATCGACAACATACTTAATGATGACATTTAAAGTTGATTTCACTTGAAAACATTTGTCACATTTTATATTTTCTTTCTACAGACAATTTCCACATCAGGTGTCCTCAGCTTTCAAGAGTAATTACTTTTCTCTTATTGCTAATAACAATAAACTCCCWAATTTAAACTTAAAATAAAGGACATCTTCTGCTGAATTAGAAGATAAAAACACAACATATAAGGCCCTAGAAAATTTAGAGCAGCTTTTTTTTTTCTAAATGTATAGCTGTCTTGTATAYAGGTTAATTAGTGTTTCAAGTGGGAAAATCTGTCCTCCACTGCTAGAGGTGTTTCATATAAAAGCYGAAGTTAACTACCTAGAGATAAGGAAATTGCTCAGTATTCAGGGGGAAAGTTTTTATTTCCCTCCCCAGCATTGCCAGTGGAGATAAATACTTGCAGCATGTCTATTGATATCTAAAAACTTCATTTCCTTTTCTTAGAATTATAGAATCATTTACTCAGAGTAGTAAGTCTTTTCTTTAGAAGTCTAATATCCAACTCTAAATACTGAAGTATTGGTATTTTGGCCAGATACTAAAATTAAAATTCCTCAAAAAATATAGGTAGGTATTAAGACATTTCATTTTATGTGAATTTTGCAGCTACCCACAACCTAGGTAGTTAGTTAAACCTGTGTTCAGCCTGAACAAGCTCTACTTTAAAACCTACTTCTCCCTTTTTACTGCATTGTCTCCCACTTCAGYAAATTAACACCTAAAGTGGGTACAAAGCTATTTATTTTTGTAGGTGCACAAGTATGACCATAGAACCTACAGCATATGTCATGCCCAGGCAAGTACATGGATAGGAGCTGAAATGGGCTCTCATAGGTCAAATGGGGATCTTTGGTGAGCCAGTTCAGGAGTATTAATGCTCATTAGTGCTCTCAAGGCACTCATCTTCAGGTTTGTACCTATTAATCAAATAGGGGGGGGTTTCCACCAAAGAGATTTTTAAAACATACTTTTGTGTTTCCTTCTCATAGAATTATTTTTGTTTAATTCATAACTTCTTATCCTTGGTCAAAGGAAAATGGAGCTTCTGCTAAAGTAAAAAAAAAAAACCAAAACTGCAACATACCTCAGCATATTACAACCTTATAATTCACAGAATTATATAAACCTTATTGCTTTCCAGAAAAAGTTGTAACTAACACAGAAATTAAATTCATCACAGCAGTTATAATGTAATGACACAGTGTAATAAATTTCTGATGTTACAAAAAGCAGCTCTGGTCATTAGAACCATTTTTCACAGTTTTAATTGCATTTCTTCATTTACTCCTCAGGATACCTGAGGTCATTAAGATATGTATTCACCTTTTTTTCAAATGAGCTTCTTCTACTGAAAATAGGTGGCTCAGTGTTGAGATTGGACTTTTTTCACTCTCTGAATGAATCGGTCACTTCTCCATGCATGCCTGAGCCAATGTCTGCCTGTCCCTCAGTAGGCATTTCCAAAGGAAATGAAAGAAACAGACACCAGGGAATCAAAGGCTGATGAGCCTCTTGGTTAGCCTGAGAACCATTACWGAGTTCCTCTTCTCTTGGTTCCTGCTGTCTGCCTTAGTGCTGTTACAGCTGGTGAATGATGACTCATTTATGAATAATAGCCTTGCTAATCTTCACAACAACTGTTAGTAAAAGGTCACTTCAGCTCTGAAAATGTTTGTGTTTCCCTTTTCTTGTTGCAGTAAAATCTTCAACTGATGCAACACACAATTTTAAACGCTTTCTTTTTTTGTTACACAGTTGGAATCAAAATGGGATGTTGTTTACAATGTAATGTTTCTCTCACTAGATCAGACAAATTAATTCTACCTATTTTACTATAAGACTAACATGGTCTTACAGCTTATGTAGTACATTTTGATTACGTGTATTGTCAAAGAAAGAACAAAAGAACAAGCAGCAGATAAGAGGTGAACTTTCACAGTAAAACTGTGAATGGGTATATATAAATGTGTACAATGTGTGGAAAATACTTCATGAGGATGATGTGCTGTTGCAAATCTCCTAGGTTCTGTATGGTCTCTACATCTTTAATTTTTCCACCTTTGAATGTTTTGTGTCAGGTTTTTTATCTTAKTTGGTGCTTTTTTTTTTCTTTCCCCAAGAGTTATTCAGAGTTGCTTACTCTTTTTACATGAACTACAGCTACTAACACGTGTTCTTCCTATAAAGGGTGAACTGTAGACACATCACATTCTGGCACAAATGAWTTCTACATTTTTAAAGAATGAACACTTGAAAAATAGGTGTAGTCAAAAATGGGGAACATTAAAAATATACGAGAAATAAAATAAATTTAATACTTAAATACTTTAGGTTACTTACTTCTGAGGTGAGTGTAATTACAGCCAAAATAAATAATTAGGTACAAAAGTTTTTACAGAGATTTCAGAACCAAAGTAATTTTGGCAAATATTTTAACAGAAAAAACTRTGCTTCAAGGCATATTTATGCTTTGTCAAAATTATTCATAATGGTATGTAGGTCACCACAATAGCTGACATAATAAAGGTTAACAGCATAGAAGCTCAGCATTGCTGTGAACAATATGTAAAGTGAGGATATTTCCATGCAATCTGCATAATTTTCATGCTTTGCATTAGTCTTCACCTATGAAACTGCCTTCCCATCTCATGTCTATGTTTGATATGGGGGCCTTCTATAAAATTTCATTAAAAAGTGATCACTCAGTAAAACATCACTGTTCATGTTCTTCAACATGAGGTTTTTCTTGCAGAGGCAAAGAGAAAACAATATGTTAGAACTGAAAGGAAAGCCACAGATATGGTATGAAGTAGATTAAAGAAAAAATATTAAAAAAAAAAAAGAGAAGAAAAAAGCAAATGTTATTTTGTGTTTATTAGCCCTTATAAAATCAGGCATTCATATTTGAAATTACTCCCTGTAAGAGTACAAGTGGCTGTGGCCATAAGCACAGAGGGTGCCAAAGTCTTATCAAGCCTTGATGAATTCTCCCTTCCATGCCTGCCAGATTTTTCTTCCTCTAGAGCAATGCTTCTACTGTATTAACAACAGAAAAATGCCTCCCCCGGTCTCACAAGATAGAAGAGCTCTCTTTTTATKTATTTGGTTATAACACCAAAGAAATTCTTTGGGAAAGATTTTGTACTGTTTGTCAAACTCTRCCAGCCTGGGTTATCCCCACCTTCTGGAAGTACCTGAATGAAATCAGTTCCCAGAGCTCTTGCGTTTTTCCCTTTGTAAAAGCAAACTCAACAAGATCTCATGCTTCCAGCCTGCACTGAACCTATGAATCAGGCAAGCTTATTTGGGACACTGAATTAGTCCAGAACTTCAGAGCTGCAGTATGAAGGGAATGGCCCGACCTTGAGAAGAGCATCCCAAGCAYGCAGCACATCTCCCAGCCAGCAAGTCTTACACCTTTACTGCACCAACCTTAATTCTCAGTAATAAGTCAGATTCCTTTTTTATGAGACACAGCAATGCAGCTAAATATAATCTTGTGTTCACACAGCCCGTCTCCCTTAATATAAATCTCAATTCCCCTCTAAGATGTRGCTGTGTTTTCTGCAACATCAAGAYTACAATTTCCCTGAGACCACATGAAAGTTGAAGTAGGTGGTCTCATGACAAAGCTGTTGTTATCTGGCTTTGATAACAAAATTACTATCCCTCTTTCATCTTCTTTGAAGAAAAATCTTTACATATTATCAGTTATTTGATACAGTTTTAGAACATATTAGAATGATAATTCTTTATAATTCCAAAAGTTTTATTTGGTATCAGAGACCAAATTAATAAATTCCTTCCACCAGAGTACTGAGAAACATATTTCTTCCTTTCAAAACAATGGAGTGACCTCATTCCTATTGCAAAAGACAAACATAAGTCTTACTTTTCCCACTGGAATTTTGAACACATTAGTTCACTATTCACCCAGGAATCATCTCCAGTTATGTACCCTCCATTCTGTTTTTTCAAGTAGAAATGATGAAACATTTGCAATGAACACATGCCAAAAAGTCAGTTTATTGTATTTTAAATAATTGTAAATCTACACTTTGTCCCTCCTTGACATTTCTTACTATCTGTCAAACTTACATATTTATGACCAAACCTGACAATGCTCTCTGCATTCATATACAATCTCTTCCAATTTCAGCTTCAGTCAACACATTTAATTGAGTGCACGCAATTCCAATTATTCTTCCACTGTAGCAAGGCAAATACAAGCTAAGATGCAAATTAGCTGCYAAACATACAGCCCAAACCTGCACCCAGAACTTCCATTAGATCCCTCCAGAGAGAAATTTATAGATCAAGTAAGCTGACTAGTAATTTACTCATTTTAATTTTTTACAGGTTAATTTTGCCAAGACCAGGAACACATCTGTTTCAGTTAATTCAGGGTAATTCACTTAAATTATKATCCACTTTGAAGTGAGTCAGCAGTTTCAATGAGTGCTCCTTATGTGTGCTGTCTGTGGGAGTAATCCCACAGTCAACATTAGAAAACTCAACAATTTAACAACCAAACTGTTAAGGCGCTGATAATTTTTGAAGGTCTAGTTCTAGCCTCAACTGAACTGTATTGGGAGTTGGGGGAAGCATTCTTTCCAATCTTCACTGAATCAAACCATTAATATGAGCATGTTTTCTGTAAAACACAAATGACAGTGTATCTATCAATATACCAATTAATACGAGCACCTAAGAGAACTTTTGTGGTAAATATTAAGATGTACATTATCCAGATGGTGGAATTGCCCCACAATTCTCTCTGGCTTTCCTCTCCCAGAGTAATATTTTATCACTTATGTCTATTACACTCTATCTGAAATCCTATTCACTTCACTACCATTTCATAGAGTTGACAACATGACTAGAAATGTGAGGGCAAGAATAGAAACAGTATTTAAGTAACCTGGAGATTTTAGTTCATTATATCCTAATATCCTTTCCTTAAGTTTATATGATTTTTGTAAATGATACATAATTAAAAATTAGTGAGGTGAAGGGACTACAAGACCTTGCATGGCAGCTAACCAGGAATGATTGACATTCTCAAGGTAAAATTGAATTTTCTCATGTTCAAAAGTAAACAAAACCAAAAATATGGGTTATTTCCAATCCTTTCTCTTCACAACAATCTTTTCTCCAATATACACAATATTTTTAAACTTCTTTTGAACTAGAATGTCCAGGGTTCTGAAGCAGATCAGATATTAATTTCAGCAGCCTGAAGACCTGTATTTAACAAATAAGAGGTATCAATTAACATCATGAAAACCAGAATGCTGTATTTATTTGCCAGATATTTCAAGATATATATAGAATGATAGATTGCAATTATCCTCATGTAAGAATCAAAGCACATCAAACTTATACAAACATCTTAAGGCTTATTCCAATTCACACAATTTCCTTCAAAGAATTCAGCTACATTGCACAGCAAATCCTTCGTAAATCTAGTTAAACCTTTTTTGGCATTTGTATGATAATCTGCCTTTTCTTTCTTAAGGATGTTTATTCTTGACTGTTTCACTAACAAAGAAAATGACATTTTGAGGTGCCTACAAAAACTGAATTTCAGTTCTAAGAGAAGTAACCCATGACTCAAAACAGTTGTGTTTTATTCTCAGTTCTTTCAGGCATTTTCCCTGCAAACTAGGGCAAGTCACATCAAATCTCTCTTTTCTTTGCTCTCTTGATTTACCCTTTTGGAAGCTCCTCTGAGAACAGACTTTCCATGTAACTACCAGTGTCCCAAGGAGGCCTCACTCTCAGTGAGGTCTTCTGGGTCTTTTATGTCAGATTCTACATATTGAATTATGAATAGAATATACTTCTTTTTTTTTTTTTTTTTT
>JACDOX010000110.1:1375211-1461304 GCA_014549065.1 Cardinalis cardinalis | reverse complement strand
TGTTAACTTTTTTCTCTAAAACAGCCAGGATTTTCAGAATCTGATATTGTGGGACTGCCATAGACAAAAAGAGTGGAAGAATAATACTCAAACCTAAGCAGTTAATTTTACTACTTTAAAGAAGCAGTGCTTGCAAGAAAATTACAGATACAAAGAAAAGGAAAAAAAAGTAAACTCGTTTACATCTTCTCTTCCTGCTCTTGATGGTCTAAGTAAATATTACAGAGTAAGAACCAGATCTGGGAGTCTGACTATTCTCTGTCACTGGAAAAGAAATCTAGATTTAATTTTTTGTTACAATGCAGTGTAGCTTACTTGTTACCAAAAAATTAGGAATGCAACCATTCCTGTTTAAAAAGACGTGTATTGCTGTACAGTGTTTTGATCTTAATTATAGAATATGCTGATWGTTCACTCATATTGAAAAAACTTCAATTTTTGCTTTACTCAACACTCAGATTACATTTTCCAAGGAAATTCTCAGCTCATCTGCATTAAGGCAAACTATATTGCTCTTTTTCTCCCAACTTGTCTTACAAAGGCTATAAGTAATTTAAGGCATCTCTTGAGATTAGTGGTGAGGGAGAAGACACATGGGCAGAGAAATAAGAGAAGATATGAGAGAAAAAAATTATCTCTGACCACAGAAAAGCTCTGAAAACAGTTATATTCTCACCTAGACCGGGAAGGGAATACTACTTTTTGTATGCAACACAATAAAGGAGTAAAATTTTTAAATGCATTTGGCAGCTCAGTGATGTATTTTCTGTTACCAGGTACAATTCCAAAAGCTGAACTGGATATACCAGGGGTTTTTGCAACAAAAATATTTCAGGTATTTTTTCCACTCTGTATGGGGGATCTGCTTCAGAAATAGTCTCAGAATCTTCTTTAATTCTTAGGCTCAAAATAAGCAAACCTTTACAGACAAGTTTAATTAATGGGTTCAAGAACATTGAGTTTAGATTAATATAATAAAAAAATCTACCAAAAGCAAGCTGCAAAGACAACAGATTTAAGATAATTCAACCACAACAAAAGGCTGGAAACCTCATGTATTTTCTAAAAAGAAAAGAAAAATGTTGTCTGTGAACAGTTCAAATCTCAAAYTTGGCAATAATTTAAAATAACATAATTTCCTCCTCCAATGTAAGTTCAGTGCTCAAACTTCACAAAAACAAGCTCTGCCAGACTAAAGAAATAGTGTTCACCTGACATGCGATGTAGAAATAGATTTTAAAATGGTCCACATTGGCAGGTCTAAACCATTTCAAAGTGCTGTGTCAGCAGAAGCATTTTTGTTAATAAATATGATTGGATATGAAACAGAGGATATTTCACAATTGTGAAGATTTTTTATAAGCCTGAGTTGACCAGAAGCAGTGCGGCTCAGGCAACTGCTCAAAGTAAAAGAACAGGAACCTAGGAAAAAAGACTAGGAAAGACTGCTTTGGGAGTGCCTTGTTAGCAAGGAACTACCCAGAGGTTTCCACTCCACAGAARCAGACATTGAAGAGGCAAGAGCAAAGTTTCTCCAGGGCAGCCATGAGCTGGGACAGCGACGTGAAGCACCACAAGCATGCTAAGTGCAGGATGAAGCAGAGTCAGACTGCCTGTGGGAGCAGTGGCCAGGAGACCTGAAATGCAGGCAGTGGCTGCCAGCATCTGGCCTGGGATGAGCAGGCCAGGGACTTGAAAATCACAAACTGAAAGAAGATTGTGGCTAAAGCAGTGGGAAGCAAAGAGCAGCCCCACTTATAGCCTTGCCAAAGGACTATACATAGTTTTAGATTTCAGGAAAGCAATTTTAGGGATGGCAGATCATCTCATTGCACTGTAAATGATCCTGTTGCTTTTACCCCTTGATAAATTACTTTTCATCAAATCAATCGATTCACATCTCAAAGTGAAAAAAAAAGTAGCAACTTTACAGTGCTCCAGAGAGACCAGTTTCATTTCCCCAAGGTTCTGGGGAAGGCTGAAGCTGGCATTTATCAGTGATCCACCACATTCCAATTAGGAATTTTTGTTGTCAATCAAATCCTGGATTAACTGTATTTATTCCTAAATCCAGCAAGTGAAACAGAATATTTGATTCCCTCTTCAAACTTAAAATAAAGCAATTTCATTGAAAAATAAATATTAAGACAACCTAGCAGAATTTGAATATTTTTGCTTTTTAATTTTATTTTTCCTGGCCACTTAAATTTTTTCTACTTACAGCTATGCATCTTGGGTTAGAATTGTCCATGTTGTTTTCTTGCATCCAAGCTTGCCTGAGTAGCAAAATAATACAGTGAGAGTTTTGGATTTGCTTTTAACCAAAGTGCTAATGTGAATAGAAGCCCTTGTAAGGATTTTTAGGCTAAGACTAAAATATCAGTTCAGTATTAGATGCAGCACATGAGAACCTGCTGCTGTTTCTCAAAACAAAAGGATACATGCCCTTCTTTTAGCACCTACTCTGAAAGGCTGGGGGGAAATGGTTCCCTAGAGAGCACCTAGCAGCCTTTCCTTTCCTCACCGAGGCAGGCACTTCCCACTATCTTTTTTAGTATTTCCCAATGCAGATAAAAAGTTGGTGACCAGCTGGGTGCAGGTCTCTTTCTCTAGCCCTTATGATCAAGAACAGATAAGTTTTTTTTTCTCCATCTCTCTGTATTAAATTATGTGATTAAATGAAACTAAAGCAAATTGCAGAAACTTCAACAGGTGAAATTGAAGTTACCTCCAAAGTATTCTGTATTTCTGTATGAAATATAGATGAGGACTAAGATTACTGTGACAAAATAAATTTATTTGGATCAGTTTCTCTTGCTTGACAAATTTTCAATCAGACTATGGAGAAGGTAGAGAAATGGCCATCTGGCATTTCCTCCTCTACTCACATTTTAGATGATACACCCTTTTATTTAGATAATGGTGATAGTTTCTGACATTATGGAGATATTCACAGGCTGTGAGTTCTTGCAGCATAACTGAGATTTTAAAGCCCAAAAGAGTGAGCTTCCAAATTAATGCAAGGAAAAGCACATGCATTGTTCTCTGGACGATCATACCTGGTGGCACTGGAAAACATGGGTTTTGTTTCTCAGATACCTGTCAATTCAAGGATGCAGTTCCCAACCTTCATAAGACTTTATTTTTTTAGGAGTTGGAATCYGAAATGCAAAGAATTCTCAGAACTTTGGGCCTGTAAGCTAAAGCTTCGAATTAAACGCAGAATTTGGTCTGAGACCTTGGAAAAGGCTTCCAAGCTTAGATGTTAGAGGCAAGAATGTGGATTTATAGTTTAAAGCAGAGATACATTAAGCTAAGTAACAAAGTTTAGAGTTTTAGAGTTTAATATATAGAAAAAACAAAAGTAGTTACAGAGGTAAAGGAGTTTAGAATGCAGTACCTTAGGTTTGTGCATCATAACATGATTGGCTAAGAAAGCTTAGACTGTAGCATGGGTCCATAAGATGAAATACTTAAGGATTGGGTCAAAAACAAATATCCTTGTTGGCAGTGTTTTATTGGTCAATAAATCCATAAAAGGTCTTGTAACTAAGGGTCTTGTGACTTCTGAACCATACTGTAATGATGTGAGACGGATTTACCCTTGCTGCCCTTGTAGAAAATAATAAAAATAAACCAAACAGCATCAAAAACAATTCAGAAGTCATGTCTTGAATTCCTTCTAAAATTCCCCACAAGGGAATAATTGCATTTAGGTTTTTCTTAAGTGTGCCAGGAAGTAGAATGAGCAGGCTCCTTCTCTGTGGGGGCTGAGCTGGGAGTTGAGAGYGACTCAAGAGCAGGCCATGCCCTCCCTGGTGGGGCAGAGTCTGCCRATAGCCCAAGGATCATCACACCCCTTATTAACCATCATTTAGGAAGGAAAGAGAGAAGAATGTGTGCTCCCCRACCCAACTCAGATGAAATAGTAACTGAGTGATGCATGTGGATGTGTGCAAAACCTGTACAGGACCTTCCYCGTGATTGGATCTGTATCACCACTGAGAAGTAGAGGTGGCAYTTTTCTGTCCTGGCTAGATACAAARAAATTCCAAACATTTGTCCAATACGCAAAGGCTTGAGTTGAAAATTACAGCACAATAGGYAATAAAAATAGAAAATGGGGTTTGGAATAGTCATTACTAAGTGACTTGCTCACCTAAGCACCAAAATAACATTTTCTCACAGTAGTTATAATCCTCTGTTGAGTCTTTAAGAGCATTCCAACACCTTCTATTACTTACACATTTTTTCATGTAGAAGTTTGGTATAGGAATAAACTAGGGATAAAATGTAAACCYATGGAACATTTTTCAGGTTCATGTTTCTTCTACAGTCTCCATAGAGCACTGATAAACTACTATAGTGAGGAAAGCAGGTCCTTTTCAGTCATTTACAACTGCCCTTACTCTAGAGAACAATATTGTTCATAAAAGTGGGAGGCAAAATAAGAAAATATAAATTAGAGAGAAAACACAGACTAAAGAGAGTGGTATATGAAAAAATAACAAAAGTTCTCATAATTGCATTCATTTCCAATCATGAGATGTAGGAGTGYTCTCTGCTGAAAAACAAAAAGAAAAGCCAGTAGAAGTCATAATTGTAGTGATTCTCTTCCTGGGGTTTGGRAAAAAAAAGCTTTCAACATCACAGAGCCTAACCTTGACAAATTGCAGAGTTCAAATGACAATCTGGAAACAATAACTCCAGGATAAATCACCCTGGGCTGATGTACCACAGTCTTTTTAATACATACTAGATAAACAGATACAAACACCAAAAGTAAAAGACTGCACTGTCATGACAGCATTTCATCATCCTTTTGCAGATATCTACATCAAAGAACTGTGAAAATGGTCTCAAAATTTCTTTGTGTAAACCTCACAATAAAGACCATAGATAAAAATGGATTTTAAAACATTTGTAGGGCAAATACTGAATATACAAAATTTCAAACACTGAAAAAATGAAGGGATTTTATATGCAAAGACAATGATTTGAAAATTGAGGTAAAGGAATGCAAGACTTGTGCATTTTTCAGTTGAAATAAAAAATAGTCCATAATATTTTATCTTATTCAGYTGAAGCTTTTAAAACTGTATATTTTGGCTATAGTAAAAACTTTCTAAATTTTTTGTTTTGAGCATAACTGTCACAGTAAAATTTCTGTGTAATCTGTTACTGGTCTTCAAGGGAATGACCATTGTTAAGGGTATTTTGCTATTTATACACTGACCAAAGCATAAGGGTCAAAGATCACGTTCTGCAAAAACCCCAAATATCTTTAAAAACTTCTTATGTTTCAGCATAGAGAGACTGGTAAAGAAATTAAGAGGTTAAAAGTACATCCTTGCACAAAAATTGAGGATTACATTGTTTATGTAAGTGTTAGAAACAAGCATGCTTTGCATAACTGACAGTACTTTGGAGGTTATCTACATGCAAACAGCAYCAGAAATATTTCATGTCTGGTTGTACAGACTGTGAGGGAAGGTTTGCTGGCATGTCTTTCTTTAGATCAGTGACATACCATGGCACATAAAGACAACCTGGTGGTTGCAATGCTGTTAGTCATTTTTGCAACACAATAGYTCTGATTTGGAATATTTTCTATAACAATAACAGATTACACACATGGAAAGAGAAAAGAATAAAATGAAAACATGCTCYAGATCTCCAATCTTTATTAAATGCATACACACACATAAATCCAAGTGCTCGTTATTTTACCTTGTATATTTTTCTTTTTTTACTGTTTTATTATAGTTCTTACTAAAATCATTATTAGTTGACATCATAACTTTTTCCAAGTCTCATATCAGTATATACTACGGAGCTAACATAAAATAAGACTTAAGGACTGCCTACTTACTACCTGTACTACCTATCATTTAATAAAAGACYAGCAAAATGAGGAATGGATTTTATAAAGTGCAGAATTTGTTGAAAGGGACTCATAGCCACTTATGAAGATTCAGATTTTTTTWAATCATAGATTAGGCAGCTTATTCCCAATAGATTTTTAAAAAGTGAAAAATAACCCCAAAACTGAGAACTTGGGATTTTTTTCACTAAAAATGTAGTAATGATGCAAATATGACAAGCTGAATTCTACTTGTTTAAAAATCCTGCATTGCAGAATAGGCACAGTTTATCACTGTCTTTTCAGTGATAAAMACTTTTAAATAACTGCTGCATATTCATACTTCATTAAGTTTTATTCAAATATACTGACATTTTTTGATTKAATTTACATTTTCATCTTAATTAAACATAGAGTAAAAACTAAATGCAACTTCCGAAAATTAGTAGCATTGGAATACTCTGATAATATAAAATCTAGAATCAGTAAAAAAAAGTTACTGAGTTAGGTTATTTTAGTATTTCTGTTCATATTTGGGAAAAAACTTACCAGGTTTGTTTAAACTTCACATGCAGTTCTTCATCAATTTAGKAGTAAATGCTAAAATTTCCTTGGTGGAAGAAAAGGGACTAAAAAGTAAAAACTGATATGTTGTTGTGTGAATCACAACTTGTGTGTGTTCACTAACCTGTGGGTAAATTAAATGGTTTAAGCTACTTGGACTAAGTCAGTCTTCAATAGTAACCTATTTATTCTTGAATTTAGGCAATGCTATTGGCACGTATTTCAGCCTCTGGGAGGTAAATCCCAGTCACCCCTCTTGGCRTATATAAAATAATGTGCTATGGTGCTCACTGCTTAATACTTTATTTCATTCTGTTTAGTCTTAGTTTTTTCAACAAATATAGACAATTTGAATTCCATAGAGTGGTGCAACATGCTGCTACATGTCACATTCAAAGAATTCAATTTTTTTTAGCAGCCAGTCAAATATTCCTTTAACATAAAAGAATTTTTAATGCTTAGTTGCAATGTCCTGTGTGGAGACAATGTTGCTTAGAGGAGGATRTATGTGAGCAGTAGGATAGCTCTCTTAGACTGTGATTAAAATCAATTCCTGAGAATGAATCCCTCCTTTGGCTTGAKACACCTGAAATGAAAGCTGCTATGCATGCTGCCTGCCTCCATGCATGGTATTTTCATTGCCTGGTTACTATAATGGAAAGGAACCAGTTTCATCTGCAGTCGTGGACAGTCTGGACCTCTCTGAAAGACCATGCCACACCCAATACCAAAGGTACAAAAACTATTTTTACCTTCACCATGCTAAGTCTCAGTCMCTTTATCAAGCATTGGTCTTCTTTACCACCATTATTTGCAAAATGTGCAGCACTAAATGTTACTAAGTTTTACAAAGGAAAAGGCAGAGATTACCCAGATGATTACTCAGTAAAGAACAGAAAATACCTTAATCATGAAAGATTTAATATACTTGCAGTCTGGAGTATAGAGGTATTAGATTTTTAATGAAATTTTGTTAATAAAAAATTAATATCCTTGGCAGCTCCACCCAGCTTTATGCTGTCTACTTGTATTCTGTTACAAGGGAAAATATGCGCAAGTGAAATGGTCCCTGAAGTTTATTCAGCGCTTTTCATATGGGTATCTGCAAGTAATGGCACCTAAATGTGCACCTGAGTGCATAACCTGACATCTTTTGACAGTCTTCTAAAAACCTTGCCAGAAAGCATTTTTCATTGTGTCATTCATGTACACTTTTCWTAAATAAAGGTCATTTAATGGCCTTTTGACCATTTTACTTCTGTACACATCAAAAGAGATGTTTTACAGTAAATAAATTTTAATTGTCAGGCCCAATTCCTATGTTTCTAAGTTGATCTAAAGATATGTGAACAACATGAAATAAATTATAAATGCTAAATTATTGGTTTATTCTAATTAATATAATTACAGATTGGCTTTACYTCAACTATGTCTCTGGTCTTCACATGAGTCTCAGTTATAAAAGAAAATCACCCACAATCTTTCCATCTATTTGAGGAAAATACATCTTATCCTATTGTCATGTGATRAAGTGCCATAAAATTGACTAACATACCCAGGAAAGAGCTGAAATAACCATGTTAATTATTCTTTTCTGAAATTTGAGAGTTTCTGTTSCAATTTCCCTTAAAAAAAAAAGGAAAAATAAGGGGACAGGAAGAAGGGAAAGGAAAAAAAAAGAAGAGGGGAAAAAAGGAAATTTGCTTTCTGGAAGGGAAGGGAAGGGAACAATTTCCCTTAAAAAAAAAAGGAAAAATAAGGGGACAGGAAGAAGGGAAAGGAAAAAAAAAGAAGAGGGGAAAAAAGGAAATTTGCTTTCTAACGGATACCAGAACACAAGAACACTGTTTCTTTGCCCAGCTTTTGAAGCTCCTAGCTTTATCAAATGCTGTAGAATTGGGCAATCTAATCAAAACCTAAATATCTACCGGGGAGAACATCTAGCTAGCTGCATCTGCAGTCATCAAGAAAACATTTGTTTAGAAGTTATCAGGAGGCATAGGAGAGGGGCTGGCCCTTAGTCAGGGTAGCAGAGGCCACAGGGGACACAAGGCTTGTGGGCAGGCTCTGACCCCTGCCCTGCTGCCCTGTGACACCCAGCAGGGTGAGCGGTGTGGACTGAGATTGAGGGCTGAGCCCGCAGCAGCACCGAAGCAAGGGGGCAGCTCCCCTCAGTTCTCTCCTGCCCAGGGCACCCAGGACCTATGGCTGACCTGCTGGTCAGGGAYCAGAGTCCTGCAGAAAATTTCTTAGAGAAGAATTCTCCTTTTAATAAGAATAGAGAAATTAATGGCTAACAGAAAGGCCTCATGGTGTAACCCACCACTGTTTTTCTCCTCTTTACAGAATTATATTGAATACAAGTTTTGCTATGAATGTTCTTTATAAAATCTAGAACTGCAAAAGTCTGCATAAGAGGTACAACAGGAAAAATTAACAGAGAGGTAACAGAGTGGCCTGCTGACTCAGAGCAGCATATATCAGGCCTTGTATCTGTGTGCCACCTTTGCGTTTTATTCCCTTTGACCACATGGGAAGGTTTAGCATCTCTCTGGTGTGGTACTTACACTAGAAATGTGTCACCTGCCTTCCAATGGTGCCTGCCTTTCCTTCCTCTGCAGCAAAAATACTGCATATGAATTATATATATAAAAACCTACATATATAATTTATTCTTTAATAACATCATATCCTCATTGATACATAGAGTTCTCTAGAGAACAGCGCCATATGCAACTCAGTGAAACTGTCTCACCCTTAGTTTAGAGCTATGTCARGACCATCATGGGGAAAACATGCATTTTGATTTACATTAAATTAGTTGTGTGATAGAAAAAGTAAATTTGGAGCTGCATTTATATTCTCTCCCTYCAAAAATAATGAGTAAATGATCAATAAACTCAAAAATTACATACACAGCGGAAATATTTTTTACATTTTGCTCGTGAACTTCTTAAACTACCACAACACATAAATCCTACAAGGATTCTTAAAGTATTAGCTATGTATATCAATAATGAATACATCCAGAAGTGCAATTAAAATAAACATGAAGGCAGCAATATATAATCATAAAATCCAGCAATTTTCACCCAGGTCACCTCACCTTTCAAACTCCAACTCCTCTGTAAAACAGGTTTCAGAATTATTTTAAACAAACACAGAGATAATAATATTTTTATGTATTCTAATATGCTTTGAAAAATTATTTCCAGACCAGAGTATCATAGTTATAAACTAGTTTATTGAGTATTCTTTCTTCAGGCATTTCATCTCATCTGCATTTTAATCTTTCAACCAAAGCAGTTTTATTAAGACACTAAATATATTAGCTAGAATTCTACACTAGAAAGTAATTTCAGAATATTTAATTCACTAAAYAAAGTAGTATATTAGTGGTGTAATAGAACATAAAAGATAAAATAATAAAACTAGAAGATGCCAAAACTGCTTTGGTTAACTAAAAATAATAGAGTTTTGAAGAACAGTGGTAATTACTATACCTCAGTCTTACACGGTCCTTCCAGCAAGGAAGTCCCAAAGCACTGTGTGACTGTAAGTCATTACTTTTGCTTTTCAGATAAACAAAGTGGCTCAGAGATGGAAAAATAACTTTCTAAGGTTGCCYACAGATAGAACTGGGTACAGGAAGGAATATCCTGAATCTGAGTACAGTAACAAATTAAYAAGGCCACACTGTTTTACCAAAGGTGCGTGTGAGGGAAAGCAAACAGAAGCTGCTATGATTCTCAGAGTCAGCTTGTCACACTGTGTTTTAACTCATTTCATTGTACTCAACAAAACTAACAATTTATGTGTTTTTATTACTGAAGACATTATGAGATTGCTTCCTACTTACAGGAAACCTTCTTCACACACAACTACATGGAGGAACACATAAAGACAGACTGAAGTCAAATATACCATCAAGTTACTCATTTCATTCTGAATAGATTGTGCAGTGGAACATAAGGTACTGTAATCAAAGATATCACTGAGGCTTAGACTCCTAGAGATAAAATCTGACACATTTTCACCACAGAAAAGTTAATTATTCTCAAAGCTACATGGAAACTATGAAAAATTCTGTAGGCATTTCCTACAGCTCCTAATTGCAGTGAATCCCTATTATTATGACTACATTTAGTCAAGAAAATGGAAAATTTTCATACAAGATATTGAATTCAAATCAGGTGTCAACATAAAGCAAAGGGTTTGCTTGTGTCACGCTTTGGCTTCCATTTGGGGAAGGTTAGTCCTTATTTCCTATAGCAATTTGCTACACTTGAGGTTGTGATCAAGTCTTCATTCAAGTTCTCCTTGTCAACTCTATCCTATTTCTTTACACATACAATATCAAATCAATTGACATAAAATGTATTCTATAAAATATATACCAGGACCTTTAGTTCTGTTTTACAATTTCTGTATTTTAGAATCATATAACCTTTTAGATTAGCAAAGACCTTTAAGATCATCACATCCAACTGCAAACTTAGCACTGCTRTTTTGAGGAAGCTTCTAATGAAGTGTTATCTGTGAATATATTGTAATGACTTTGGAAATGACAACTTGATGTCATCAGCTTTGGAAATGACAACACAGATGAAATGTTCCGGAGAGTGGTAGACACAGTTGTTAAAAATAAAATTAAAAAAAAAAAAGAAAAAAGCCAAACMAAAATTAACGACAACAAACACAAAAGTAAAAACAACCACCCTCCTCTCCACAAAAAAAACCACATAAAAACCCCACCACATGCCTTTCAGAAAGAAAAACTATCATAGTATTGTCTTTTAGTCCAGACTTCCTCTAGTTCCATATTAGTGAAACCATTGGATGGAAGAAAAAGCAGATAATATGTCATGGTTATTTCAGACAGTATACAAAACAAAAAACAAGACTGAGCCCTTCAGACAAGGGAAATCTTTCTGAGCAGAGGAAAAACTATGCTGGGATCCTTCTGACACATGCATTAAATCACACTGCCCATGGAGAATAGATGCTGAAATCTGGTGATGAAGCAATGGCTTGTCTCACACAATTTGTAGTACAGAGTGAGAACCTTTCCATCAGCTTTCAGAAATCGTTCCACACCATAACCATAAGGTTAAGGCTCTTTGAAAGACTTAGTAAAGTATTTCCTAAGAATAGCCCTCCATCAGGTTTTGGATAGGGATTATAAATGACAAAGTCAAATGTACAAATTGCCCACTTGTCTGAGATGCAAGTATCTCCTGCATGGCCTGCACTTCTCCTTTCTTAACAACTACCAACAGGTTTCTTCCAGAAAACTTGATATTGCAGTACCAGTAGCTGACCACAAACCGGGACAATTATTTTCACGTGGTCACTCTAATCACAGATGAGTAAAAATATATGGCTCATGTTTTTCTGCCATCCAATGAACTTTTATCTTACAGGAGAGAAACAAGACCCTTCTTATCACTGTAACAAACACCAAGTTGCAAGAAAACAGCGGGACAGAGTGGTATTCCCTGGTTATGCTGTCAT
The DNA here is from genome assembly GCA_014549065.1 of Cardinalis cardinalis. Taxonomy (NCBI): domain Eukaryota; kingdom Metazoa; phylum Chordata; class Aves; order Passeriformes; family Cardinalidae; genus Cardinalis; species Cardinalis cardinalis. The sequence goes on along the minus strand of JACDOX010000110.1, from coordinate 1,449,363 downwards.
ATATGAGGCAGCTGTAGCAATTTTYTACCTTCTTGCCATTAATAGGGAAATGGTAAGAGTTTAGGAACTTATATTTCCAGAGACTTAACAAGTTAATAATGAAGCAATATAGAGATACACTATGGCAAATTCATGTGCCACAGCAAAGGCATAAATTCTGTTTCATTTATCTCTGTGCGGATACAGAAAGAAAATAAAAACAAATTTAAAAAAGAGTAGATAGGTAAAATGAAARATAATTATTTTGGGGCAATACTAATAAAGAAATTGTCTATAGTTGCAGAAAACTTACCCATTTACTATCTCATATTCTCATATTTTATCACTGATACTCCCCATATACAATTTTACATCTTATTTTATGATAGACTACAAAAATTAAACCAGTGAACACACATTGAACACATTCCATTTAGGAAAACTGTCCATCATATTATTTGGAATGTAATTTAATGCAAGGGGCTTTACTTCATTTAATGCTAGACTTCAAGAATGGAAGAGGAGAACCAAGCCTTATGCAAGAAAACCCCATCATTTTGCCCACACAGTGTTGCGTAGATTCTCATCTAACCTCGGCCTTGTGGCCCTCACCCCAAAGATACTCAGCTCCTCCTACAGCAGAGGACCCAGCTCTCTAAGCCAAGGGTACCAAAGAGAATTCAGGCCACCTCTACACACTGGCATGSCTCAATCACAGCATGTATCTTAAGCAGATCTAGTAATGCTGCATAACAACCTTGCTGATAAGCAGGTAGCCTAACAATGAGTTTCATAATAAAAAGCTATCCTAATTGATAAAATAWAAAAAGATAATGCATTACTTCATTTAAATACTGAAAACATTTTCCTTCAGAAAAGTAATTTTCCCTCTTATTTTCAACCTCTTTAATTTTTTCATTAATTCTTCATAGGAACACTGTTTTAGTAATGGTGACAGGWTTTTTTCTCACTAGGATTTCCAAAAATACCTATGACTGTTACCTTTAATCAATTTTGAAGCACTCCGTTACAATCTTTGCCAAGCCAAATCCAGACTATMATGTAAAATAAAAAGGTACTTTAAGTCATTACCTAGCAGTTATTGTAGCAGAGTATTTGTATTYAATGGTGCCATTTCCTCTTTGTTTGGTGTAAAAACATTTTTATTTACATGACTTTACCCCATTAGATTATGGCAGATCTCTGGCTTCTTTGCTTGCAAAAAAGTCACTTCATGAAAAAACCWTATCTTTAGTCATTGCTGAAGAAATAGTGAGGGATTCCTCTTGGAATTCCATTTAAAGCAAATGTAACAAACTGTAGAATTATTGCTTATTTTCATTCTCAATTTTCCTTGAGGCCTTAGGGAATACACTCATTCAAAATCATCTGCTGTTAATAGGATATTAGGGCCTCATTTTCTCAAATGTACAAGCTCTGTCTCTGCTCTCAAGTGCTTTCCTGCACAGGACTAATGCAGTTACAACATACAACAYCTCACCAGCTACTGCAACAGAGAAATAAATAATCTTCTTGTGCAGCAGTGTCATGGAAAGTTAAATTCAACTAAGTCTTAGAGCAGCCTTCGATTTCCTGGCACAATTTTTCATTAGCAAATTGTTGTGTATGTCTTTTTGGCACTCAATAAGTCTGAAATTTCCTTTGAGCTACAACTTTAAGTTTAAATAGATCCCACTTCCAAAATGGATGTAACCCTGGTCAAGGAAAAAAAGCCRCAAAAGTCATTCCTATTGCTCGTGCTAGACAAAGAGCATGGGGTACATACTAATGAACAATAATTAGCATGATTAGGTACAGGTTTTACAAGAAAATCGGGGCATTCATGATGCCGCCRTTGTGGAGATCACTGTGCTGTCCTCTTTGCCTAGACCATTACTATTTGCTGTGCACTAGATGGCTTCTACTCTCCTCCCTWATTCCTGCCTGAAAACTGGAGTGATTCTACTGCTGCTCATTCAGTGCTCCATTGGCAAAAGGTTCGATCTTGCAACCCTCTTTTTTTTTTCACTTTTTTTTACCCCTTACTAGCAGTGCTTGTCTTTCTCTGACAGTAACAAATGTGAAATTAGCAAAGGRACTCYCTGAGAGAAAGAGCTGTGGTGAGATGCAGCCACAAGTCATTATCTTTGATCTTCTAAACTTTTACCTTGAAAGAGTTCAATAGAACACTTCACAGTCTTCATACCAACAAATACCAGGATGTTAAAAAATAGGAATACTCAGATAATTCCCAGTGGGTGATATTCCCAGATAAGGCCTTAATAACTATTATTTCCTGTTAMATCTCATGGAAGCTGAAGCAAGAASCAAACTCACTAGTCAGAAATTTCTTTTCTCTTTATATGTATAAATATAAAAATCTCTTTAGGAAATGTTATTATCTACTTAAAGATAAAAGACAGGCTATATATTCAATCTCCAAACTTMGTTATTCTCAACTTTCAGTCTGAGATTAGACTTTGCTGAACACTGAAGAAAGTAAAGTGATAATAAAAAATATTAAACCAATTAAATGATTGAAGGGGATGAAAAACCTAAGCTAACTGTAAAAGATACATATTTCTTAACTGGAACTRTCTGAACAACAACTCCACAGTTCTTGTATTCTTATATCCAAGGGTTTAGAAACCATGGAGAAAATACTTGTAATATCTGCAAATAGCTGCAAAATAAACTGAGAGTTGAGGCTACYTGGCCTGTTCAGCCTGGAGAAGAGGGGACTGAGGRAGACCTAATTGTGGTCTACAAATTCTTTTTGAGGGGAAGTGGAGGTTTAGGCTCTGGYCTCTTCTGTTTCATGATCAGTGACAGGATCTGAGTGAATGACCTGAATCCCTGTCAAGGGAGGTTTATTCTGGATATTATACAAAGGTTCTTCACCCAGAGGGTGRTTGGGSACTGGAACAGGCTTCCCAGGSAAGYGGTCACAGCACCAGCCTGACAGAGTTCAAGAAGAATTTGGGCAATGCTCACAGGCACATGGCATGACTCTGGGGATGGTGCTGTGCAGGGCAAGGAGCTAAACTTCAGTTATCATTTTGGGTGTCTTCCAACTCAGGTTATTCTAYGATTCTCTGATGAACAGTTGCAAGTATCCTCCAYAAGGTTATATGCAGTGCTTGGGATCTCCAGGCCCATCTGCAGTTTGAATACTCAGCACCATCAAGTAAGTCTTTCAAAATAATCTGTCTGGATCTCATACTAAGCAGCAGATCCACACTTCRTCCCTCAATTCTTTCTTCACATGCAGGTGAAATAAGGATTCTCAAGACACTTGCTATACATATAGAGATCTTTAMCCACTAAGACCATACCAACATCTTAAGCTTTATACAGGCTTCTACAAGGCACAGCTAACTTTGACTTTCACATTTCAGAACTTCTGCTGAAGATCAAGCAGTGCTGTCTTCTTATTGCAGGGGYTCCATACTGTTAGCTCACTATCGCAAAAGTTTCATACCTTCTTGGTGGGCTGCTYCTCYRAGCACTGACTCTTTCTTCTTCACAAAATAACCAACCAACTCCAGTTCCCTCCTCAACCAGCCACCCCACTCTTTTATAGCACTCTTCTTGTTAYTGGKTWCAGGCGTGRCCTGTTAAAGTCAGGCCTGTTCCTAATCTTTCCTAATTGGCCCAGCTGCAGCTCCTTAGGGGTAAGATTACTTTCTACACTATCTTTATTTTCTTATTTCTATCCCCCCACAAAATAGCATGACAAATTGCCATCATTATCACTTCKCTGTGACATATTTGTGTAAAGCTTGTGGATTAGAAAAACCACAGAAAAATTACCCCATCAGGTATAAATCTAGCCTTGACTTTTGTAAGGAATCCAAATYATTCTTGACTCCTCTAGAAAGTCATTCAGAAGCTCTAGGCACCAAAGACCTGTAGAATGACAAGGAAACCAAAGATGCCTTTTCCTATCCATCTTATTAAAGCCATTTCATAAAAAGATTGAGGGTTTTTGGAAGGAGAAGTTGCAGCTGCCACTGATACACACACTGTTTTTTCCCCTTCAAGGCTGATTTTGCTATTAACGTATCTAAAGTTATCTAGGTGATTATATAACAACAAAAAAAGATTGTTCTAAGGCTTGGAGGCCTGCCACTAGGGAGCAAAGAAATGCATTTTCCATGGATACATCAGGGCTAGCCATCTGAAATAGTACAATGTGCACAGAAGGCACAAGGTTAGACTGCCAGCATTTTTCTTTTCTTCCCCCTCCCTTTTTCCCTACTTAATTTAAAGTGAAAAAGGTCAGTTTGAAATGGTTGGTAAATCCAAACCAGRTGCTAAATTTCCCTGACTAGAACAGCTGGCAGACTTGAGCTACTGGCAGTCCTCACCACTTCCGGAGAGATAATGCCCTAAATTCAAGGGTAAAACTCTACCTGTGATGTGACAGCCTTTGTTTCTAGTGGATTGTTCTTTGTTCTCAGAGAAAAAAGAAGAAAACATTAAAAAGAAGTTCTGCCATCTTTCCTTGCCCTACCCTGCATAAATTCCATATTTCTGAATTGTTATATGATGTTAATAAGTTMTTCTAGCATGGAGGAATATTATATAATATATATATGATACCTCTCTATGTGTGTGTATGTGTGTATCCTATGAAACTGTGAGCATTAGCACAACTTTAGTGTTGAATAGTGCCCCATTTAGTTGGCAGACAGTCACCACTGGGTTTCTCCAAGGCTCAGTATGGGATCCAGTCCTGATTGATGATCTGGATAAGATGATTGTGAGCACCCTCAATAAATTCACAGAAAACACCAGGTTGGGTGGCAGTGTTGTTGTGCTGTAGGGCAGAAAGGCTCTGCAGAGGGATCTGGACAGGCTGGATCCATAGGCTGAGGCCAATTCATATGATCTCTACCTGAAAGAAGGCTGTAACCAGGTGAGTTTTGGCCTCTTCTCTACTCCRTCCYTGGAGGTGTTCAAGAAATGACTGGATGTGACACTTAGTTCCATGGTCTAGTTGACAAGGTGGTGATAATTCAGAGGTTGAATTCAGTGATCTTGGAGGTCTTTTCCAACTGAAATGATTTTTTTGATTCTGTGACTCTGAGTAGAAAATATTTTTATTGCATCACCTTTGCAATAATTAAAGCATGGCTCTGTCCTTTTTCTTCCCACGACTGGCATTCTCCATATATTTCTGTAGAGGAATAAGGGCCAGTATAATGGCCACCAGAGTGACAAAAGACAATGCTTTCAAAACACCATGGTCAAATCTTGCAAGTAGCTGAATCCCAAGTGTGAAGGAGAAGAGCATGAAGTGCCAGGGATGAGATTMATTTGTCCTCAGTTCAATGTCTCAATATTTACAAAGTCTGAGCTAGTCTCTTCTCCTTTGAGACTAAGCGGAAAGATCTTTAGATGTGACTACCTTCAGAATAGTCAAATACATTGTCTGCAAGCACCTGCTGCTGGTCTAGATCTGGAGCAACCAGCTCATCTTTTCAGCATCTCATCAAAGACAGTCATGTCAGAACCAGAACAGTCATTCATAGAATCKGTTCATCCTCTGTCAGATGCTTCCTCTTCTGCCAGGGTTCACTTAACCTGAAGTTGTGCTCCTGARCTGAAACACCAGGTTTCCTATGCAGAGAATTATGCCACATTCCCACTATCTAGAGGGCTTTTAAGACATTTGGATCTGTGATATCTGTAGGTCTCCATAAACACTGAMTCAGGACTCCTGTAGAAGCTGGAACAGTCATAGAGAAAGGTCAAATGTGGCCTGGATCTGTCATCTGCAACTTCACAAAGAACAATGAGGTTCCTCTTCTTATCAAAAGCAKGGCCCAATTAATTTCTTCCACAACTGTACTTTAACCCCTCTCTTGCAGCTGAAGACCTGCAAGGTATTCCACTTTAAACAGCTGTTTTTACACAGAACTTGTTCTGACAGTAATTGGAAACTGTAAGAAACTAGACAGGGAAAGGAAAAGTGATGATTTAATGGATAGTGGTACTATCTCTACTATCCTCATTGACAGAATAGACACATGATAGTGTAAGAAAGAAGTAATTGATTTTATTCTCTTCGAGCAAAAGTTTTATCCTTTATTTATAAAGCACTCACCCAATATCCTGAATGCCACAATGCCAAAATAAGAAGGAAATATTGCCTGTTAAATAATCTGTTCAGAGTAAGAAGATTAAAAACTATATACCTTTTAAAAATGGGAGAATGAAGCTGCTGAAGAAATTTTATCCTAACTAAAGGACACACAGCATAACAATCATCATTCATGCCAGAAGAAAAGGTGACATGACAGAATTAATTCATTTTCTCTATGATTAGTATCCCCTGCTATATGTCTTCTGTTAATTCTTCTTGTTATGCAAATGCTTGTCTAATTTGCTTCCATTTCAAGAAAAATAAATAATTTTCAGCAGAAAAGAACTTGAGGTATAATTTTCTCAGCAGTAGAATATTTAATAGCTTTTGTGTATGGAACTGCAGAATTCAGTGTCCGGCCTTTTAATAAATCATAACAGAGCAGAGGTGTCAAGTAAATATAAGGCCATATTGGTTTTTGTCAAAGAAAAAATAGCTTATTGAAAGCTGATTGAAAATCTCATTTTTTAATATCATACTCAATTATGCAACATACAAAATAGTAAAAGAGTAATCTTACATTGGCTTTGGAAAGACAGATTTTTGCAGCAGAAAATTAACTATCGCAATATAAAAACATAGGCAAAATATTAGAATAAAAATAATGAACATTAACCTAATGCAGTCTRTACTGACAAAATATTTACAAAGAAAAAGATAAATTAAGTAATTTGGAAATCTAGCATAATCTCAGTTTTTAATATTTTCTGCCATTTTTAAGTGCATCTGGAGAAGTAGTTAGCTTCACTAGTAGTTTTGAAAGAATCCTTAAATCCTGAGAAGCCTGAAAAAATATGTTAGTCCTTTYCTTGATGCTAACAAGACACACGTTTATAGCTCAGTGAGAGAGGGAAAGGTGTGTCCTTGCACATCTACCGCATGAACGTTTGTCACTGAGGACTGAAAAGAGGCTGGTCCAGAAATGGTCCATCCAATGTTACTCAGTTTGCCCCACCTCTCTTCGAAYTGCTGATTGTTAATGGAAGGATCTTTGATTAGCTGTGCTTCCCACAAGGAGCATTCCTTATCATTAGGCATCTGGTTTATTTCACTTCCTCAGCCTGCAGCAAGGTTGCTCAGGTAGCTACAGCACTGCTCAACCCCAACAAAAACTCAACCCAGCAGATGACTCTTGCTGGTTCTGGATCACATTTGCTCTGGTTGCACGGCAAGAAGGCACAGTCACATGCCAAAGAGCAGCAAGCCCTGGGGACGCTGGGGCAGACACGTAGGTTGTGCTATCTAGACTTAGACCTGCTAAACAGATCAAACTTGCTGAAGGCAGGAAATCCTGATGCACAGAAGTTATTCAGCAGAAAGGGAGAGCAATCTCTTCTCAGACTGAGATCATGCAGAGGACAGCTAACCCCAAAATTAAGCAACAYTTCCTTTGGAATTAGGACAAAACAGAACAATTTCTGTGCTGAGTTAGTGTACRTCTCTTCCAGATTATCATGCGTATTTTTCCTATAGGTGTAATGGAAGACTAACAGGTGTCTTCTAGAAAGTTCTTTGTGTCTTCCATGGTATAACAAAATCAAGATGTCTGAATTCAAAGGGCTTACTATGAACCATCAGAAGAATATGTAAACAGGCAGCATCCCTTTTAAAAGGGGATATTATAATCTACTCCACTGTGTTCACTTACATCTTGAAAACGTGCCAATTTGATTTTTTGCTACATACAAATGAAGAAATCMATTTCCCTAAGAAAGACTCTTTTTTTCTTCTATTTTTTGGCTGATTCTCTAATGAAGGAGGAATTTWATATAATAGCACTATTTATCCATATGTCAGCTTTCTCCAAATAGTTTCTACTCCCTTCGCCAATTGTAATAAATGTGACTGAGGCAGAAGTCTCAGGGGATGAGAAATAGAGAGAAGGGAGAGAACTGAATTAATGTCCTAAGGAAAAGAGAAGGGAAAGGGAAGATGTGAGCTCTGTGATTCCCTATCTCAGTACAGGCAGGGCAGGCAAAAGCATCACACAGCAACACTCCCTGTAGCACATTCAGGCACAGGATCTTCAGCCAACGGTACAGCTGGACAGGGAAGGCAACTTGGTGGGAAGGAAGAGAAACAATAACCGTAAGGGCAGGATGTGTGGCAAGGGCACTGGTAGGTATGCCAAGAAGGATTGAAGGAGGACAAAACAGGTAGCTGGAGTTATAAAGGGGGAGGCAATAGACAGGAAACAAATCCAGTGAAAATCATTAATTCTGCATTTCATGAAATGTTTGGGCTTTTTGGAAACTAAGGAGGGGAATTGATTTCACTCAATTTGACTTCCTAATAGCAACAATGTTTGTCTATTAAGGAATTAACAGATGAAGGTTACAAGCACAAGAATCTTACCACAGAATTGAAAAGAATTTGGGAGAAGTTTCACTGGATAAACTATTCCTTCGTTGCAGAACACACTCACTATTCCACTGGTGTCCTCTGTAGAAACAAACCAATTGCATCCCCTGCTCAAGCACATGAAAATATAATTAATCTTTTCTTTTCCCAATTGCCTTCTTCTCTGATGAACAGAACTATCACCTCTGGATAAAGAACAGAGATTTTCTGAAATATGTCCTTGAGGTAATAAATGTCATCCTCTCTGAAAAGTAATCTCACCTCAAGATATCTAAATCTTTTTTCCATTTATCAAATATCAGAAAGATAACTATCCTTGCTCACTATTTAAATTCCTCTGCAGAAATTGAATTCTCACCTCACAAATAAAGATTGTTGCCATCATTTTCTCAAGCAGTAAGCAACATTGCAGTTTGGAAAAAAAAAAAAAGGCAGTGGAGGTTTAGCGGAACAGTAGAATCTGAAGAGTGCTGAAGAGTGGGGGAGCTAAGCCATTTGTGTACACATTTTATACTCTAGAAGAATTCAAATCTGATTTATTTTTTTTAGTGGGGCTTTTGGGTGGAGGGGGGAGGGGACAATGATTCATAGTGTATTTTGTTGTTTTGGGTTTTTTTTTCTCTTGGGAAGGAAAGAACTTTTCCATTAACTAAATATATTAAAAATAGCAAAATTTTAATAAGGTTCTTCAGTCTACCAAAATTGAAATCAAACCAAAACAAGCTTATTTATAGTTCTGGTCTCCATCTGCATGTCATAGATATGCATATACATATGTGTATATGTTGGGAATTTTCATCATATATACATAATTCTAAAGCAAAACACTGATTTGATTCCAGTCCAAAACTCAAAAAAAGCCACACAAAAACCCCCCAAGTGACTGGACTTATAAAAGCATTGTGGTGGTCTGATCACCATGGATCCAACCCTATGACAATTCTCTCTGACAGGAAAAAAAATAAGAGAACTCTTCTTTTTCTACAGTCAGTTGTTTTAGAGAAAACAGTGATAAATCATCTCTAATTCAACTGGCACAAATCACTGAAAGCAATCTACATTCATTGTCTGAAGTCTCAACAGATATGCTTCAGAACATGCTGTCTCAGAAAAATATGAATAGAAAGGATGTGTATTTCTGCACTTATATATATTTGTCAAACCATTTTTCCAAAGTTCTATGAAAGAGTTCTTTGTTTTGTTAAGACCAAAGCTTGATATAACTTCATACGTGTAGCCCTGTACAGAAAAGAAACAATGGCCACACAGTTTGTCATCTTTTTTTCCTGTTTATTCACCTTTACTTGTATTGATTATACAATTTTCAATGAATTCTTTTAAAAATAAGGGAGTAATTGATGAAGGCACCATATGAATTGACAAAAAAACTCTCTTTTTTTTATTCTCTATGACTTTCCCTTTTCCGCCTTCTATTTTGATAATCTCAAAGTCTGAAAGGARTATAAATTCTCCCCCATAAGCCACTATTGGCTCATACAAGCCTGTTTCAGAGCTGTGGCTAGCCAAGGCTGAGGCTACTTAGGGCAGGAAACATCTTCCAGCAGGTAAGGCTTTCCCAGAGATGACAAGAAATCCTTTAGAAGATATGTCTAAACCTCAAGTCTCTYGTTTGTTTTAAAATGATACTGTCACATTTTCTACTTAGTTGCAWAACTGCATTTGAGAAAAAAAAATTCTGTGTACCCATAGAACATTTCTATAATGATGAAAACATCTAGCCAGGCTGAATTAATGACACTGGGATTAAATGGCAACAAAATAGATGTGACAAGGCATTCCAAGAAGGATGCTTCTTTCCTCATACACAGGGAAGATCTAAGTGGATAGGATCTGACAGTAGATCTGTATTCTCTAGCAGTTCTAGGTTGTGGCTGGTATTTAATTACATTTGATCTAAAGAATAAGAAAATCACAAATATCTCATCAATAACATCTGTGTCATACTTCAGGTGTGCTAAAATGGTGAGCTTTTTCGGGTGTCTAGGACAGTTTTGTTGTTGTGGTGGTTGTTTTCTGTTTTGCATACATTACCATTATCTCAAAGAGCATATTGGCTTTATCTCTGAAGTTTCAGTCAACTCCTGGGGCGATATCAGCCGCACACAAGTTCTCATAATTAGCTTTTGGAAAATGTAATGAGGAAGATGATTTCTCTTGGCTCAGTGCTAGAACACAACAATGGGATGTCGTCAGAATAAAAGTTTGAATCACGACGTCTCATTTTCTTCCTTTCATTAATGTTTGKGGAGGAGAGGGTTGTTGTGACAGCTGGTCAGTAGTGATTCAATTATATGCTCCATTCTCTGGACTTCAGTTCAAGACGTCCTTTGGCAAGCTCAGCAACTGCTTGATGACAGATTTAATAGCTAGGATTTGATAGAGTATGAAAAAGGACATGACTGATTTTGATGAACTTCTCATGCAGCATGCCTTTGAAGTTGTACTGCTAGCTATGGAACATCCATTTCAACAAAGCTTCSCATGAGGTTTAACTCTCCTCTCTCCTGTGTAGTGAAAGCGATCTGTAACGCACGCACACAACACCTTGGCATATGAAACTGTATAGGAAAATGAGGAAAACCAGGCTCACAAGTCTAAGTACTCAGAGTTGAAACTGTCCTAATGTAAGGTTACTTTAGTAATGGCCACATCTCAAGAAAGAAGGAACATTTCACTGAGGGTGTCACTTCAGGCCTGTGACTGTACAAGAAGGGACACAAGGGACCGCCCAAGTGCTTCAGTGACATCACTAGGCTCAAGCTGTTTTAGGGTGCCTAGGACAGATGAGCTTTCCTGTTTCTGTATCAGAGAATGCTTGACTRTGCAGGAAAACAACTTTTTTCAGCCTTCAGAGTTCAAAGAACCTTGGCTGAGAGCTTTCCCACCCATCACAAATAGAGAGTAAGTGAAGTCATTCCTTCAAAAGATGAAAGGGATGAACAAATCACAAGTCCACAGAATCACCTAATGTGCCTTGTGGGAAAGGACMCACAAGGATTGAGTCCAACTCCAGGCCCTTCACAGCACCATCCCCAAGAGTCACACCATGGGCCCAAGAGCATTGTCCACATGCTTCTTGAACTCTGTCAGGCTTGGAGCTGTGACCACTTCCCTGGGGAGCCTGTTCCACTGCCTGACCACTCTCTGGGTGAAGAACCTTTTCCCTAGTATCTGACACAAACCTCCCCTGACACAGCTTCAGGCCATTCACTCTGGTCCTGTCCCTGGGCACCACAGAGGAGAGATCAGTCCTGTCCCTCCTCTTCTCCTCATGAGGAAGTKGTAACCGCAATGAAGGTTCCTCTCCTTCAGGCTGAACAGACCAAGTGATCTCAGCYGCTCCTCACACAGCTTCCCCTTGAGGCCCCTCACCATCCTCATTGCCCCGCTTTGTACACTCTTTAATAGTTTAATATATGTCTTATGTTGTGCACAAAACTTCTCCCAGCACTCAAAGTGAGGACACCCCAGAGCAGAACAGAGCAGAGCAGGACAATCCCTCCCTTGCCTGGCGGGCCATGCTGTGCCTGATGTTCCCCAGAACACGCCTGGCCCCACCAGCCCTGCCTGGCTGCTGACTCACAGACTCCAATCGTACAGGATCCCCAGATCCATTTCCATGGCACTGCTTTCGAGTATCCCATTTTTCAATCTGTCCCTACATCCAGGATTCATCCATCCCAGGTGCAGAGTCCGGCACTTTCCCTTGTTGAACTTCATATGGTTGGTTACTGCCCAGGATATTACCTGAGTAATGTGAAGACAGTTGTCTTGGTACCAAAGTTTTGTACATTAGAGACCATTCCTTCAGTCTTCTAAACCCTAAATCAGAGCTCAAATAAATTAATGAGATTTTTAAAAGGTTTTTTTCCCTAAAGAAGGTGTGTGCCCYGCATTACTGAAAGAATTATTATACATAATTACTCGATTTGAGGATTTCTGCTTTATATTTGACCATTTCATACCTCATCAGTGTCAAAGTAGTTCAAAACTAGGTATGATAAAGTAAAAACTTTAGATGAAGCCTTCTGCTTATAAAGCAGAAAATGCAGAGATGAAACACTATTGTCTCACTTTAAAAATTAATGTCTGCAATATTACACAAGCACATTTTGCAAAAGTGAGCACCTAACAGGTGTTGGCTTCCCTGAGGAGTCATCAGAGTGATATGAAAATAATGAACTAAACTGCAATGATTAAAGACACATTTTGATAAGACTCTAACCAATACAGAGAAATAATGTCATGTAAAGAAAAATCAAAGTTATATAAATGTAAATATAAGAAAGATGGTATTAATGTAACTCTGAGGTACACTGAGTGAACTGAATTTAAAAGGCACTTTTAATGTAAGAAAGTAAAAACAATAAAACTGGATTTTTTAACTGACAGAAGTTTAATTAAAAAAAAGACTCTGAGTGTCTGTTTAAAAGGAAAACTCACATTTTCACAACTGTGGATTTATATTTTCCTATTATATACTTTTCTATCCTGACTTTTAGAAATACTTTGGGACAAGCATTTAAATTTAATGCATCAAAAATTTTTTCAAACACAGGCATTTTCTAGGAGATTTCATGCTAAAAGTACTCCTAAGAGACTGCTGCCGTAAGACACAATCACAACAAAGTATATTTAAATAGAAATCAGCTACTGAGATGAGGTATGTTATATATCACAATTTACTGTCCTTATTCAATTGCATCTTGTGATTTACCATTTTTCAAATTTATCTATTAGTACACAGCCAAGGAGTGTGATTTAATGAAAATACAATAATWTTCTCTCAATAAGTCAAGCTCCCTGAGAAATCTCACTGAAATCTGTATATAACCTCAGGGCATCAATTAGATAAGAATGATATGTTCCAAATATCTTCAGGAGTGTTTTGCAAAATTATGAGCTCATAGTAGCAAAATTCTTTTGTAGACTTCCAGCACTGTGATTCCTAATTCTCTTACACTTTTTATGAAAGCTTCTATATTAAGTTAATATTTTATTAAACTGGTTACATTCATTAATCTTGTCAGAAAAAGATCTATCAGATGGTTATGGTTATACACAAGTATGAGCGTATTTTCTTGGTAGTTGCTGCACTAGCTATAGTACAGTACAGTTAGTACACTTATTACTATAATATTGCTATACTRTAACTTCTAAATTATACCTCTCCTGTGAACTGTTGTGCCTAGGATGTAGCCAAAGAAAGTTAAGTGGCTGGAACTCATAGAAATGAAGTCACYGACAGAGTCCTTGAGCCATCTGTTGAGGCTGCTTACAGGCATACTCTCCTGAACAGCAAAAAAACCTGCAAAAATTTCCTCAGAAAATGTTGCTCGAATGTCCTCAGGAAAACCTTTAGATTCCAAAGAGCTGATCTACTAGCAGGAAATCAGTCTTCTTGCACCCGAAGCAGGGACTAAGAGATTTTCTTCACTCTATATGTATTTATGACTGGTCCAAACATGCAAATACTGCAGTATTGAATACTAAAGCTGTGGTTTGAAGACAACGTGACTCCAAAATAATGTAGCACATTGTTTGCACTTAGCAATAAGTTTGTACAATGAAAACTTGATGTGCAGTTCATCTGCTGATTCAGACAGCTCTTCAACAATCATCACAGTTCCTTCTTCCCCCTACCTGGACCAGTGTGTTCTAGATCACAAATGATGATATAAAAGATACCCAAAACCTGAGGATAATATCACTCTTTCATAGACATACTCAACAGATGGCAACAGGATAAAACCTATGAGATGGTAGAATATTTGCAAACAAAATTAATGAAAATGCTGGGTTTCATTAGAATGTCTTTGGTGGAGGATGTGTGTGGCAAGGGAAGTTGATAACCTATGATAATTTCTAAAGAATACCTTGCTCTGGATCTACAAAAAGCCATCAAAGATGCATGGGAAAACATTCCTTCTGTAGTGTATGTTTTTTCACACAAACCTATTCACAAGCCCTTCCAAGTATATCCTCACAGACTGCCACACAAGGAAAAAAAAATCATATAATTAGATTATTCTTTTACTCTTCCAGAAATGTAAATTAATTTATGTATTTGTAAATGGCAACTAATAACTTCATGGTGATCTCCGCTGCTCTGCCCACATTCTGTACTGTCTGATGCTTTGAAATTGATGTCTCTTTTACCCATTATACAGATATAAACACGCACAACAAAATATGGTTTATTAGGACTTTCACTTATACAAATCAAGGACTCAGCTAAGCATTCAACACAACAAATTATTCTTATTACAGTCATTGCTTCAGTCAAATCAGACAATGAAGGATTTAAGCTGTTGTGAAGACAGGAAAATATTCTACCCCTGATTTTAAGTCTTTTTCTTCAAAAACAACACTCAAGTAAGGAGCACACTCCTTTCCAAAAAACACTACATMAGGCCTACTGAAGAGGAAGATAACCTTTGCTGTGAAGTATGTTTTCTTTACAAGCCTTTGCTCTCAAAATTTTTTGTTGCTGCTCTTTTTTTCCAAAATCTTCTGGAACAGATACGTAAAATATTTACTGTAATTACTTGAACCAGTTTGTAAGGCCTAAAAATAGATGTCATTGGAAGAATTTCAAGCTAAATGCAGAAAATATTAAAATTTCTAAACTCAGCCTTCATAGCAGGGTGAAGGGCTCTAGAAATCAGAATAAGTAGTTTAGAATGGCATGAAGTACTACATTAGTTTAGTATGGCATGAAGTACTACATTTTTGTAAGAATTCATGCTTAAATAAAAGTGTAAAAGGATGGTAAAAAAAGAATTCTCCCACCCTAATCCATCTCTTATCCCAGTCATTTCCCTTCATGAGGCAGAAGCCATATGCCTTTCATCTTTGTTATAGTAACATTCAGTTTTGCCTGTACTTCAGAGAAGACACAAGCCAAGTCTGAAAAGCAATAAGAGCCTGACAGATCTAGTTTGGGTGCACCTGTAAAGCACCGAGAGATCAAGGAACAGCCCCTTTGACAACAGTCCTTAGGACTTGCAGGAACCAGAGCAGGACTCCCCTAATTTCATGCTCAGAAAGCCTTTGCCCAAGATCCCTCTTTTGGTCTGCCATGAACTCACAAAAAACTCTCCCTGTCTAGAAGTGCAAGCAATTCCTGTTTGAAACAGCAGCTATACCTTTTGTTAAACACAGCTTTCACAATTTCAGATATTTCCATAGGAGAAAGATTGCAGGTGGGAAACAGTGAGACAGCATCACAAAGCACAAGGAAAAGCCTTTTTAGATACAATCCAGCTTTACAGAGAGAGTCTGCTTTTACAGAGATGGGCAAATAACCTTCCAACCTCTAATGCATGCCTGTAACTTCAATCCAAAATTGCTGCCAATGGCTAGAAATTATTTCTCTAATTCATGTAACAGATAAAATTCCAGACTAAATCATAATACAGGAAACATAACAATTACATCAGCATTTTCCAGTGAAAAGAAATTAGAGTTTTTTCATATCTTTTTCCTTTTACATCATTTCATCAGGCAAAGTCTCAGCAGGAGTATTCAATATTCTCCTAATATGTGGATTACCCATATTAGGTGGGACAYTCATTCTACCATGACTGAGGTGAAATTATTATATTAACTGGAAGACAGTCCAAACAAACATAAAAGCCCTCTTAAATTTTCTGAAAAAAARCCAAACCCCCTTTAAATTCTAGAAATGGCACTACTACAAAATGTCATTAAGTTTTAAAGAGGTTTAAAGTCTTAAATGCCTTACCACATTTGAAAAAAAGGACCTGGACATCTAATTGACTCAAATACATTAGGAAATTGTACACGGGGCTTAGCTAGATATCCAGGTTGTTGGGGTTTTTTTGTAATTGACTTGCTCCTCAGAACCATTTTAAAACGTACACCTCTTGGGTTTTGGCTGAATATTTTTTGTATAGCATTGTTGTGAGCCCATTGATCAACATTTTTGCTCTATTGCTCCCACCTGAAAAGAATGAGCCTGTAATTGAAAAGGCAAATTTAGCATTTATATTGGTAATAACACAGTTTCATTGTCATTCTTCACAAAAAGAATTTGAACATTATGGTGAACCATATCTCACTGATAAGTGAATGGAAGGGAAGTAAAGCTTTCTCAGTACCAGGTCCCCATGAGCCAAGGCATTTCTTTTTTGAGCAGAGCCTTGTATTGTATTTTAACAATTACTTTTGCTCCCAGATATGAGAGCTCTTTGAAGCAATACCTGGGAGACACATGTGATCTACATTAACAGAGGAGTAACAGTGTTGGGTGATAAACTAATCTCATTTGCTGTGCACCTGATAATTCATTGTTGTGGAGATTTTTTTCCTTTTTACTGGTAAAATCCATCAACTCTGATTTGAATAATTTAACTAGAAGAATAAATTACTTAAATATAAATCACTGTTTGAGATTCTAAATTTCTTTTAGAAGCTTCTGTTAAAATCTTAGTGGTTTGGCACTTTTTAGCTAGCTAGAGATTACAACAGAGCTTAATGCCAGCAGGTTTGTATATATGCTATTCTAGGAACCCTATTCAGACTAAAAACTTTCATTAAGTTCCTGAAGTAAGCACACTCTGATTAGAAGAGTGCAATGGATAAATGCCCAGAGCAAGACAGTAAGCTGTCTTAATTTATCCTACCTTACAGCTAGCATTTGAAGAGAAGACAYTTGAAATACAAGATGAGAGAATAATTTCCAAGAGATTATTAGTATCATAAAATAAACAAAATTACAGACTGTCACAAAGTGGTTTGGCTACTTTTCAATATTCTATGTGCAGAGTAAATGTGCATGTATACCTTAACTAGAAAAACAACCCACTATGTACCTCTAGCTACAAGCTTAGAGAAGTATTTTCTGAGGTAGCAAGAATTTTAAAATATATTTTTGGCTAGGATTATACTTGAGTGATAATTACTTTTTTTATTGACCAATATGCATTTATGATTGGTAAAACATTTTACTGTTTTGTAAAGAAACAGTCTTTTCCTACTCTTGTACCAGAGCACCTAGCTATCTCCTGAGTACAGAGCTGTGTAATACAGGTTGCAGGAGAATGGGAAAAAAAATTTTTTAAGTAATTTTAAAGCTTCTATGTGTTCACATACAAAACAAAAAATCCATACAGATTCCAGTACAAATCTGTTTTGCTGAGCCATCCTCTGTTTTTTTTCAATGGATAAGTAAAAGTGGGCCTACTGAATTCAGACATTGATCAATATGCTAATATACTTGATGAAAAAACTCATRCCCTGAATATTAAATAAAATGATCCTGAYAAAGACAGGAACAGGTTACACTGTTATACACCCCCATGGTACTAAAGAACATAAAAGCTTWTATTTCATTCCTTTTGCCTGGAGAAAAGTAATAAAAAAGTGCAATATGTTATGCACGCAATGCTCAACTTTGATACACTTATCTGCTCAGAGATAGTGTACAAGTGGACACAGTCCTTCACTAGTCATGGTTATCTAGCCTGCAGAACATCACTGGTTTCTAGGGTCCAGAGACAAAAAAAATCAGATAAGTAAATGGAGACTCCTAGCGTCTTACATATCCTCTGAGCTGCTTCAGGCAACAGAACTTTTCTATCTGCTCATGGCCACTAAATGACCTCGCTTGGATGCATCTGGCAGGTACCCATTTATCTGCATGAAACTTTTTTAATGCTATCCAGTTCATTCCTACCTCACTTTCCTGGATACTGAAAATGCAAAGGACAAATACTGAAAGGCAATTCATATGCTAGTAGTCAAGCTGTGCCATTTGTTGTTYTTCTCCATCAGACGCCATTCAGAATTTTATTTGCCAGGGTAATGCATCTGCCCACTGGACAGCAGAGATGAGTTTTTTAAGAGCTTCCCATGAGTCTACTTCCTTTCTGAATGCTTTGTGCTGGCACATCCTTAAAACAGACACACATCCCAAGGAGAAGCCAATAAATCCTGCATGTGGCACCTTTTCTTAGCTTTGCCTCAGAGGCCACTGCATGATGCCTCGCTTCAGTTGTCTTTGCTGATTTTATGGCTCTGCTGGGCATGCTCACCACTCTGCTCACAGGCACCTTTATACATTTCACAGTACTGAGGCTCAGCAACAACTCTGACAATGAAGGTATCTACAGCCTGCTTCCTCTTTCTTTGACGCTGTTAGGACCAGTAGCTCTTTTTGGCCTTCTCACTTTTTCTGTCAGGCAAGCCAATCATTTTGAGTCTCCTCTTGGAATTTATATAATCATCATTCATAGTTTTCTAAAATGTCCATCCATTTCATACTCTTCTTTGATCAATATCAGAAGAGGAAGTAGCTTTACCCATCCCACACTGCTAAAGGTCTGAACATCATATAGCACTTTTAATTGTGTACAATGTGATTGTCACTAGTAGGAAAGAATAAATCAATATTTCCATGAAAGAAAATACATGCTCATCCTGATGCTATCTTGTGTCATCCTAGGCTGCAKGCTTCAGACTCTGCTCTAAGTTGGTACCTGCCCTAAGTTTGGTACCAATGTTATATGACAAACACGAATGGCAGCCTGACAGCTGCAGCAGCTCAAAATGTGATCTAAATATGGTTTGAAAGTACCACTCCTGTTTCCAGACCCCTTTAATAAACTTTTAGGTCTTGATGGTTGTTCTCTTTGCTCRCTACTTAGTCTAGCTTTCTAAATTGCATTACTGACATTGGTACTTCTGATAGGAACAATAAATTACGAGTAGTTATCCTGTGAGCACTGCTAAATCAGGCACTGTCATCATATTCCATGTGCCACTCCCATCAAACTGTGTGTACTAGAGGCTGATACAAGCCTTTATAGCTGGACTTMATCRGAAAGAACCCTTCCGTTTTAGAAGAAATTCCTCTGTGGGTTTCTCTCCATGTTTCCTGGACAAAACCAGGATTTCTTAATCACGTTTATGAATAGCTGAGAATTGCCAGGAGACACCAGGTGAGATCGCCCCTCTGCCAGTATGCAGAGATCTTCAGTATACTGGTAAATGGATTAAAATATAACTTGTCCTTCCTGAAGTACCAAAATAAATTCTCTCACAGAAAGACATATTAGTAATCTGTTTGCATGTGATGATTGCAATTAAACATTTTTCCACTTGTTCCAGGTAAGAACAATCATCTTCAAGAAAGATTCAGACAGAAGTACATTACCACCCAAGAGGTGTCTTTTAAGCACAGAAGCAGAATCCTGCTAGAGAATTTCACCCCACAAGAACAGTTACAACATTAAATTGCTCAGAGGGAGCTAAAATCCATCACCTCTAAAGGTGTAGACAAAGATACGGATGTCCATGTGATTTCCAAAGTATTCCTCATTAGCTTGGAAGGCATACCAGACTGACAAGATGAGTGCAAAAGAATAATCTTTCTGCCAGAACCATATGGTCTTTGGAAGAACTGTCCAATTCATTATTTTCATAATAAAATAATAACTTTGGTGATCTGTTTAAAACTAAATCCATGAACCAAGTTTATTTCATAATTTCAAGTTAAGATTGAAATATGATTTGATRAAACAAAGCTTTTCTGTCCATATAAGGTTTGCTGTGAAATTTTGTCTTCTTACACRGATCACAATGAACCCAGAAAACCAGAAACCCAGAAACCACAATAACCCCTGAAGAACAGTATTCCTTAATAAATCAAACTCAGATAGGCAGGTATGCTGAAAAATACTTACAAATCAGGCCAACAAAGTCTTGTGAGGAAATTTTAGGGCTCCTTCCMAAACAACAGCACTAAAGGGAGAGTSCACATTGTCATAGTAGCTATGTTACTTTCATTTCAACGAATGTATTTCACTGCTGCTATAAGGCAAGAAACTGGTGTTGTTTAGTTGGTTTTGTATTTATTTTTTGGGTGGGCTTTTTTGGTGGTTTTTGGTGGTTTGTTTTTTTTCCTGCCCTTGAAGAGATCCCAAAATATCTATTTTTGGAAATATTTGCTAACAAAAAAAAATAATGTGACAATCCCAAGCAATAACTCTAGCACCCAAAGCTCCCTTGCCTATGTAAGGCATTGATTGCAAAGAATTTCTAGGAGTAGAAATTGTCTTTCTGAGCTACTGGGTCATTTTTGACACTTAAAAAGATAATCCAGACAGATCCTCAAGGGGACTGGGGAGGAAGCCAACAAGTTGATCCTCCTATGGAAGGGAAGTAACAGCAATTCTTTCCAGTAGCAAAAAATCTTCTTGGAAGATTCTCAAAGGGGATAATCCTGAGCTAACCCAAGATCTTAGTATTTAGAGCWCACCAAGAGAAAAGAGCTACTCTGAAAGAGTGCTGTGGTAGAGTGTATCAATCCAGAAAGCTGAAGCATGCAAACATATTATAATTASAGGAGTAACACTGCTAAATGTTGGTATTAAAGGCTACCTGTAAATAATTGTTGTAAAATGTGGTCTGGGGGAATTGAGCATTCCAAGCAGCTATAAAGCAGAGTTTTAATATTCTGGCAGCAATTAAAACCATGTACACTGCCTACATAAAATGCTGGAAAATAAACAATTTTTTTCCTGTCAGCAGTGTGCAGCATGCATTTGATTACAGCTAAGTCAATTCCTTTAAAYAAGTACTGAAGCAATGTCACTGTTGCTGATCCTTTCTGGGGGACTCCATTAGAAACCACATTAGTGAGTGAAGGAATAGAAGTACTGACCTGTATCAGTCAACTCAATGGGAACTGATACCACATCACAGAAAAGATGATGTCTTGACTTTTCTCACCTTGAAGTCTGCAAGTGATCCAGGTCATACTTAGCTTCTGCCTACTGAATATAGTCTTTGCTTTACTTTCTTCAATAACCTGCTCCAAAATAGGACAAGTAGGAAAAAAAATATTCATATTAATGATATTCCAAGYGGTTCTTTAAGTCATTTTTTTAAAAAGTAAGCATTTCATAGAAAACATTGATTCAGGAAACTAATTTTCACAAATCATTTTCTCTTTGCTCTTTTAGCATTAATMAATACTTAATAATAAAAACATGGAGTTTCAAAATTATTTCTGATTCATGGTACAATTTAATTCCTTGTTGTAGAAGACCTGAAAAATTATTTTTAAATAAATAATCCAGCGCACATATTCTTCATTTCTATGTCAGTATTCACTAATGCTGTGGATACAAGCCCACCTTTTTTTCTCTTGCAAGGTTTCTTATATAGTACCCTGAAGAGCTGACTCGCACAGAAGTTGCCAGAATCTTTTTTACTTGCTTTATACTACAGCTCATCTGTACTTCTGGGACCAGTTAGTTACTGCTTTTCTTTCACTCCAATTTCCTGAATCCAATTGAAATAGCAAAGCTGCTAAATGCAGAAACCATGCAATTCAGTTGTCTTGCCTAATAGCAACATTGGTAATTATTGCTTTCATTTCTAGTACCTGTTTAGAATCGCCAACCTTTTTGGAAAAACTTCAGTATTAAAAAGTCTAACTGTAATTTTCCTCAAAAGAACAATTTCCCTCTGTTTATATTAGATGAGTAGTAAAATATTTTGCCCCTGACACAGGTATCTATACATTTTACATCCTAAACTTAGTAATGTAGTCAAAAATAAGCATTCAAATATTTTTAAGGAATAACCTTTACTTGTGACAGAAGCTGAATTTTTCATTCATGTAGGTGCAATAGCTTCAACCAGCTGCATAGCTGGAACATTTGTTTTGTTGTGATTTGGCACCAAACAACTCAAAAATGTTCATTGTTCTAAGCTAAAGTATTATGTGCCTGTAAATTACAACACCTTCACATGTACAAGCATGAGGCTCTCCTGCGTTTTTTCTTGTCTTCCTTTTCTAGGTTGGAAAGGAAAATACAGTAATGTTCTATCATGGAAGTACACGCAATGTGCAGTTGGCTTTAAAAAGTGCAAGTTTCAAGTAATATCTGAGCATATTGAGGCACTCTAGTCACATTATCTCATCAGGTTATTTTTCAAGCGGATAAAACCACTTGGAGACAAACTCTAGGCAGAATGTCACAGAAGCTGACACATAAAAGTTCATGGCAGAGAGGACAGGACAATGGGATCAGAACTGCTGGGCACACAAAAGTCAGATCGAGACTTCACTGCCGGCCATCTTTCCCCATGCAAACTTGAATTTACCTCCTGGGGGTAGCCAGTTGAAGCATGTCAAAGCATCTCTTCCTAATTTAGACAGTGTGGATGAATTTACAAAACAGGGAAATCATTACTGCACATGTAGATCCATGGTCACTCCAGATTGTGTTGCACTATAGCTTCCTAAAATTGCAGCCTTAGAAATGTTTAAGAAGAAAAAGTAAAGTAAGATCTTGGATAGGAAGTGGTCTGCTTCCCTTCCCTCTCCTTCTTTTGATCAAAATCTGAAATTTTAAATAGGATTTGGGAAATGAATGTTTGACTAAATTATAAAGGCTCAYGGTTTCAGTTCAACATCTGTTGCTTCCTTTGAGAGGTTTGGGGAGTTGCCAAGGGTTTTATTTTTTTAATTGAGCAGTTTAAATTTCTTTTTAAATTGCTATTGCTTTATGATATTGGTATAATTTAACACATTAGGATGGTATAATGACCAGACACTGCACTTATGCTTCACAGAAGAATAGCACACAGCTGCCTGTGCTTTGTGCAAGTAAAGTATTCAAAATAATAGCCTTGTGATGAAAGCACATTGAGCTGTTAATCACTTTCTAATATTCTGTGCACAGAAATATTCTTGAGATATCTGAAATTAGACACAAGATGCAAGAGAAGGCGTCATTTTGAGCGGCCATGTGACAACTATGGCCATCTAATGAAATGTATGTGTGTAGAAATTACTGTACTTGAATCCACAGTAGAAAGAATACCTAGTCTTTCCTTCTTTGACATATCTCTCAAACCCATAATTTCACTTTCAGAAAAGTCACAAATTGTACAGAAAATGATGATTCAGATGTGCCAGTGTCTAAATTATATAAGTTACTTGAATGACTTCAGATATGGTGGAAAAGAAAAAAATGTAATATGAGATATGTACCTCACAAGAGACAACTAAAGACCAAAAGAAAGTGAAAAATTCAAAAGGTTCTGAACAGATTCAGAGACACAAAATTTTACTTCATGGCTCTGCTGTGAAATTTTTCAATCACAAAGTCATTTCCAGACAATTTAATCTTCTTTAAGAATGTTAAGCCAGCATTCATCTTGCACTTATCAGTCTCTTGTGTGCATTAAAAAGAATGACTTGGACAAAGAGTAAAAATCAAGTTTTCTATAAAGGACAAGCATTCATTAAAATACATTTGTTTATTGGAAAAATCTCAAGACTTAAGACAGAGAACATTAGAAATGTCCTACTGGATCAGTCCTATAGTCCATCCTTCCCTGTACTTGCTCTCCAGTAATGGCCGGAGCAGATGCTGTATACTAAAACCATGTAAGCCTGACCACTCTCTGTTTCTGTCCCCTCCACACTTTCCTAGCATCCACAATGTGGGTTTAGTTTCTAAGTGAGGCTTGTTAAATGGCACCCTCCCTGCTTACTTCTATCAGTTTAGGAACCCACTGTATGCGATTCTCTATCCCGATGTTTTTCTCCAGTCTGCCAATACAACCTGCCTCTTGATCCTCCTGTCACATACCATTCACAAAGCTCACTGCTACAGAGGAGCAATAGTTTCTCTTATCCATCCTGAGCTTCTCTTCTAGTTTCCTCAAGTGGCCCCTGGCTGTATTACTGTATTTTTCAATAGCAGTTCAGCATTCCTCACTGCCCTTGTGGGTTTTGAGCTTCAGCTACATGGCCTCTCCTCAGAGCTGTCCACTCTAAACTTAAGTGCTCTTTTCTTTTCCTTATAGCATAGTTCCTCCAAGCTCTTAAACCAATTTAGCTGCCCTTCTCTACCCTGCTTCACCTGTGCTGTATCCTTCTTTCAGTCACAGGCAATACAAAGTCATGCAAGCAGACCCAGGATTTGGGTGGGAGCTGGCAGAGAGGCAGCATGTTTACAGAATAGCAGCCAGACAGGAGGTAGCAACATGGGGGCACTAGTAGCATGCTTCAATCCATGCCTCCCAAACACCAGACTGCCAAGAGCAAAGGAAGAGAATTTTTTTTAAGAAATATGTGTATTTTCCTATTTTATTAATAACATAAACCTAAGAATGAGGTCATACAGGTTCCCCATCCTTTCCCAATGAGTTACAAATGCTAAACTCTGTCAGGTGTTGTGCATTGTGCATTGCTACTTCCTGACCCTTCCTGCTTGTTTTGTTTCTGAAATCATGATGAGATGAAGTAGAAAAAAATAATGCCTCAAATTAAAATGTCACGTATCCAAACTTGTCTTGCCTGTGGGGTGAATGCCAGCTCAGCTCTGTAACTTGCTGTCACACTCCCATTTGATAAATTTTCTAAAATAAGTCAGATGAGTAACTTTATAAAAGTATTTTCTCAGAACAGCCTCCTTGCTTGCCATTATCTGTGACTTCCAAAGTTAGTAAGATAAATTCATCAGGGGCACAAAAGTCGACCCCCACAGTATGGTATCTTTTCTGATACWGCATTCTTAAGTCTCAGCTTACCCTTCTTTATGGGTGGCTCTAAAAGATATGATACAGTAATACCAACTTTTCCAAAAAATTAAAAATTAAATTGACTAGCACACAATCATTTGCAAATTATTCAAATGCATTTGTAATACACAGCTTGAAATTCATGCTGCATTACTCAGTCACCCAGCTTATTCATATGGGAGTAATGAAACTATCATCTGACTTGCATATTAACTAGTCCAATAGGGATCAAAGTATACATCTGACTTTCACCTTATAGTTTTAGATTGAGCTGCAAGTTTCAAGATTATGACCAATTTAAGAGGAAGGTGATTTGCAAAACTAGCCACAAGAGCCCCACTTGTAAACTTTTATAGCGTGCATGTAATTAAAAAAAGGTTATTACAGTCAAATTAAGATCAGCTTTCAGTTCAAAATCCACTAGGTATATTTTAAAAAATCTGAAATATTATTGAAATTCTGATTTCTTTTAGAACATTATTTTCAAACTTAATTTGAAGTACAATAATCTTTCATGTTGACTATCACACAAAGAAGCAAATAAATTTGAAGTAAGCTGAGAGAATGGCCAATCATTATGGGGTTTTTATCAAACTAGAAGTTTGGTCAGACTATACAGACTTTTTGAGCAACAGCTATCTGTTATGTGCCACAGACAGCTTTTGCATTGCTGTTGTCTGTAAGTGTCACCCAGAGATAGTGTGCAGGTATGCATGCAGGCCATTTTCTGGAAGTGTCTGAAGAGCAGCACTTGACTTAAAGAAGAGTAAACAAGAGAAGTTGTAAATATATACAAATAATTAAAAAAGCGTTTAAGTTTTGCATATTTTCACCTTTTAGAGAATTTCAGAATTTCCTTAACATGTCAATTTAATTGCAAGGCAACTACTGAGTCACCTTCCTAAAACGCTAGTAGGTTTGTATTTGGCTACTGCAGACTCTACCACGGTATTTCAAATACTTGTTTTCCTCTACTTCATCTAATAAAACTGATATCAACATTTCAATACAAAACACATGATGGATTTGGGAGGAAAAAAAAAAAGAACACATCATGAGATCTCAGCGTATCTCTTCCCAGTTTATGGTTTACAGGACACCGTTCTGCATGCAAGATCTTCTGATAGTCTCAACTACAGGAAATTAAATGGCAGAAAACAAAGCCAATAGCATTTTGCAGAGTGTTAGTGGCTCAGTGTTGCAGCTTGTGAAACAAAGGAGCACAAAAACAATTTGCAGGGAGCATTAACTCATACACTCACCAGGCATCTAGTATGTGTGATGGCATAGAGAAAAGAATATCCAGCTATAATTCTTTTGTTAATATTTTGCTGTTGTAATTCAGAACATTTTGGTGCCAAAATGTTTTGCAGTGAGAAAGAAAACCACTGTTAATAACAGCAGAGGAGGATTTACTCATGAAAGGTGAGCCAGGATATTGCCTGAAACAATGACTCACAAAACTCATGTCAAAGACAACATTATTTACATCAAAGGCATCAAAGATCCCTCTTTCCCTTCTAATTCTTTCTTTTGTTCTGCATGACACCTTTAATAGACTGAAAGACGTGCTTCATCCTTGTGGGGGTAGGGAATGCACAGGGACAGACACAAAAGACACAACAATTCAGAGCAAGGAGAAATAAGTAGGAGTTTTCATAAGTCCTGAGTTTTCATAACAACCCAAAGCAATCACCTACAAAGAATACACAAAGAATATTTGAAATTTCCACCCACAATTGTAGGTGGGCWTCTATGTCAAAACTGATCACAAAGCTGGGTTATGTCCAAAAATATGATTATGAATAAGTGCCATACTCACCCCAGCGGAAGTAACTCTAGTATGTATGGGTCAATCTCTGCCACCAGAGACTGTGCATGGGGACTGGATACTACATAAGTAACAGCCAACAGTGGTGAGGGCCTTGTTTATGTTCTGCTCCATATTTAACAAGGATAATGCAGAATGTCACCATTCCTTATCATCTAAGCATTTGTGTATGTATTAGTCAATTGGCTAGCATTGAAATACACAAAATCATAGCAATACACAAAAAAATAAGGAGAAGGGTTTACCCTAAATAAGTTAAAAAATCCAGGGCAGCAAAGMAAATCAACTCTAAATGAAGAATTTCTCTTTGCTAATATAAGCAGTGAAGGGAATCATCCATTAGTTACAGACAAATGTCATTTTAATTTCGTCTGTCTAGCCAACAAAACTGAACAAGTAAGTTCTGTGGTGATGGTTCATAACTTAGGTAAAAATGAAAATATTGTATACTCTTTGTCAGACAAAAACTGGACAGCACAATTCCCAACAAACTTAGCAGATTTTCCTTTTTTTCTGCCCAGAATCATTCAATCTACAGCTTCAAAAGTGACAGATTTTCCCTATTCAACACATTAAAAAAATAAATTCAATTATTCCTTGTTTAAAAAGGCTGTCCAGAAAGTGAGGCAGTTTACTAACTGCTTTGTGCAGTGCTCTGTGCCTTGAGACAAAAGGAATATGGGAAATTGTAGCTTCAAATTTAATTTCTCATACAAAGCTTAAGGAGTCTTTGGGAGTGAAGAATGGGGCTCAAAACCCAACCTTTGACAAACAGGTCAGGCACCTGTAGCATAAGCAGAGACCAAGTAGCTTCTGAGAAGACCAGAAACACCAAGCTATACCTTAGAGGTTATGGAGAAGAATGTTTTTCTGGAGATCTAAGTTGCATTTATTATTTCTTTTAAAAGTTGGCAGACATAGCACAAGTCTGAGAAAAAGGATACATAGAAAGCACCTTATATAAAACCTCTTTTTTATTTTATTGTCTTCCCCTGCAGAAATGTAGTTTCTCCATTTTCAGTTTTATCTTAGATTTTTTTTCCAATAAAAACCAGCCTTAGACACTTAAAGCCTCCCTGCAGTTTTTGACAAGGCAAACTAATCTTTGGTCTGTGTGGGAAGCTTGTCACGCAATCCCAAAGGCATAGCTGCACAAGAGACCATGAAGGAGTCATGCATTTTCAGTGAGAGAGTCAATGGAAAACATGCTACCAGGARAAGACAGTGGTGCTGTGTGAGATTCTCTCAATTTGGCATCCTTTTCATCCGGACGTTCATACAAGTATATTTCATTTTGCAGTCTCTGAATCTCACTTTCATTCTTGCACAGCAGTAAAATAGTACAAGAGAAGTGTGACCACTTGCAAGGATCTCCAGCCTAATGCAGCTGAGGTCTTCTCCCTTGAAAATGGCATGGACTAGCTAACAAGTTCTGCGGTATGTGATCTGATATTAAAAAAAAAGAAACAAAAACAAAAACAAACACACCGGCAAATCTATCAGGTTTGAGGAAATTAAAATTGCAGTGGCATTTCTTMGTTTGCCTATTTCAGCCAGCATTCTGAAGAAAATGGGGCACTGGGCACAGCCCTGGCCATTGGATCAGGCTCCCGGCCCCCCAGGGGCAGGGCATGCCCTCAGGGCGCTGCCAATCCCTTGTCCCACTCTGCCCCAGTGACAAACTCCAGGGACGGCAGGGCTCTGACCAAGGTGATCTGAGGGAACTGGAGTTTCTCGACATCTATGGACCCTGGAGCTCTGTCTGACCTCTGCCAGGAAGCCTCCACTTCTTGCCCGAGGTGTACCAGAGGATGGATGTGTCTGGCTCAGCTTCAGTCCCTGCTGGCCATGGAGCACCTCCCTCCTGGCCTGACTGTGGCCTGGCCCTGCGGCCCTGCAGGGTATGGCGGGGCCAGGCCCTGACCTCTGGTTTGATTTCCAGGCTGGCCTCACACTGGTTTCATTCTGCTGTATTTTCTTACAGTCTCGGCTTGTAGGTCAGTCTGGCTGTTGTTTCCAGGTCTGTCTTGCTTTCCATGCTGGGAGTGGTGGGACAAGCTGAAGCTGGTGAGCCCTGTGCTCTGCAGGCCTTGAGGTGCCCCTAGCTCCTGGCTGGCCTTTCCTYAGGCAGTAGCCATGCTGTCCCTGCTCCCTGGAGGCAACCTTCTGTACAAAATTTGTATTTCCTATTTCAGCATATTGCTTCCTGGAGCGGCACAACCAGGCTCTTCCACTCACAGCTGGAGCTTAGCTGGTAGCTGGCTGTTCTAGTACCACCAGGAAGGTGATTTTTTCACTGTTTGCTTGGGGGAAGACTATATATATATTTATTATGTTTGTTGTGTTTATTCCCCTCCTTCTTTTCTTAACACAACACACTGTAGTAAAAAAGTTTTATTGAGTGTATGTTTATACATACATACACTTGAATAAAACTCCACGGTTCCCGTGGCCTTCTTAGATCACTTGCAATTTCAAATTCTAATGGTTGAGATCAGCTCATGTATTTATACTGTTCCACTGAGCTAAATAGGAGGGCAAAAATATTTGCAGAAAGTAAAATTTTGTTTATTAAGGAACAATACCTGTACATGGGGCAGTTGCTATAAGTATAGTCCAGACTGCCTCAGTCACCAGTCTAGACTGATCTAGAATAGACCAGCTGGGTCTAGAATAACAGGTGAAAAAAAATCCCTCTCCTACTAGCAGGCTTGAAACAGGAAAAATTCTGGAAGACAACTGGGTCAATTCCCCAAAAATACTCTGCAGACCTTGGTTGTTTAAAAATAATGCACACCACGGCAGTAATACACCTTGACTTCTTAAAAGGGACTTAAAAGTAGCAGCATGCTGCATCTACCCTGGCAGCAAAATACTTTTGTATACAAAATAACTACTTGTCAAAAAAAAAAAAAATCGTGGTTGTATGTTATATGACCACATATTAATTTCATCATTTTAATACACACTCTCTGCTGCATCAGCAGTTGAATAAAAGTTTCAACACCTATCAATACGTAGCCTCCAGTTGTTCATAACATAAGGCAACAGATTTCTCATTCTGTGCATCCAGCCCTTACTGTTTTGTGCAAATCTTCTCCCAAGACTGTCAGCTAGAGCTGCACAGCCTTTGCATAGCTTTACAACATCTGCTTGGGTCAGCTTTAATGTCAGTAGAAGATAGTCCTGTGCCATTATATTAAATTCTTCAAGGCAAGTGGTTAGCATTTCTTCTGGACCAGATGGAGCCTAACATGGCAAGGCATCCCTCACATTTAAACCTCATCGATCGGATAGACTCCAGCCTAATGACCGGCATTGTTAGTTCTCTATCCCTATGGTGTCTTGGCACACTATGCCAGCTGAAGAGGGAGCTGCTTAAAGGAACTTAAAGGATTTTTACTTCTCTGCACCAAACTGCAGGAATCCTCCCTCACCCCCATTCATTTACTCAGGTAAGTGAACTACAACATAGCTGTAGGGCTCAGCAGTGCTCCTCAGGTAGGCTCACCTGAGCAGAGATGAAGAATTAGGGCTCCCCTTAGCTTGTTTAAGGTGAGTTGGGTTACAACTTTGCTTTAGGCTTCATCTTCAGTCGTGTAGCAGCAAACTCAGTCCCCATGGATATGAAGTCTTAATGCTGATAGGGGCTAATTCAGTCACAGAGGAGGATCATAGTTGGACTGTGTCTGCTGCTTTCTCCAAGTTGGGTGTAGGTGCTGGAAGCCTGGCACAGGCTTTGATTTCTGGCCATTAGTAGCCAAAATCTGTGTGGATTCTCAGGCAAAAAATCCATTAATCTTGCATTTCACAGGCTAAAATAATTCTTCCTGCTTATTATTAAACACTCACTGTAACTGCAATTATATAAAGTATATGTGCAGATTCTGCAGGTGTTGAATTTGAAAAAAACCTTGACCATTTCCATTACAAACACTTTACATATGCCTCAGGCTAGGAGAGACTAAGATGTGTCCATTTAACTTTTACTGCCTATACCTGCTATCCTACACTCTGCTTCAGGTACAGAGTGTGGAAAGAGAGTGGGAATTTAATCTTGTCAAGCTGATATCTGAGGGGTTTTAACTTTCACAACTTCTGTCTAGCTAAGTCCACTAAACCGAGTTTGGACCTGCCTTGCATTTTGCGCATCACAGTGAAAGGGAATTTTCTCAGACCACAGGGGAYGTGAGATCAGGCCTTTGCCCCATGAAATAAAAAATATATGTTGGTGTGAGAGAGGTTGACTATTCTACTTCAGACTAATTGAAGTCATATTGGCCTCCAACTGACTCAAGCTAAAATTTTGGAAGCAAAAGGTCATACTGGCAGAAATATAGCAATGGTATTCTTTTATTTTTAGAATTAATGATATAGTTTTTAGGGATTTTGTAGAATTACCCTTGTATTCATGTATTAGGGCACGTTTTCTGTGGGCAAGGGAAATACATTTGTCCAAATTGACCTTCTTTGTACTAACTTGGATGTTGCTCAGCGACTCACCTTTGATAAATGAATACCAGGAAGCTCTTGCAATATCACTCTGTTCCAGAAATGTCAGATGCTATTTTCCATAGATTCAATGACCCTAAATAAAATTGCACCTTTTGCCTGGTAAATAATTGATATATGTCTGATAAAGCAAATGGAGCAGGAAGATTTCTGTTGCACAACTTTCCAGGATGCTATATATTTTCTGAGGTTTTGGCAACACTAAACCAATTAAAAAATACATATTCACTACAAGCTCAAGCAATTCATACATTCCACACATGAAAAAAAATTAATTATACTCTCAGAATGAAGCAATTCAGAGGGTTAATTTGTTGTTGTGAGCCTTATGATTATGAAGACAGTAGACTACAACAATTTTACCAGGAGATTTAATTTTTAACATTTCTCAAGGCTTTGTTTGCATTATGCACAAATAAAACAATTGCTGAAAGCATTACCTTGCAACTAATCTGAGTCATGAAGTGTGTTGTAATCTTAATCTAGCAACAATGATGTTTTTCCCTTAGTTTATTAACACTTTTATTATAAAATTGAGATAATCAATTGTCCTTGCAGTGTAAGGAGGCATAAACCAGGGTTAGTGAATGTCCCTTTCTAGAAGGTCTTCCTATTGTTCTATCTACAACCAAAGTACTAAACACTTTTGAGTGTCATAACCAGAACACCCATAGAGTTTCTCTACCCTTTCCCTTATTTTCTGTCTTTAAGATGCATTGTAGAATTTAAGCTCAACACAGGAAATCTCTGACATTGTAATGTCAGCAGTTAATTAAATCTAGAACTACTTCATTAAAAATTAACATAGAATTAAAAATGGTGTAAGGTGAAGTTGCCAGATTAAAATGCAGGACTGGACAGTTTAAATCATATGCTCCTTTATCTGGAACCCAGTTCTGATGGCCTTAAATCTTGCAGCACTTTTCTTTCTTTAACAGACTTAAAATAAATAAAGATGTACGTTTCTCAGACTGAAGAGCAAATTATTATGTGCTGTTCCAGAATTTCCCAGAATATCAGTGTCACTTCCTGTTTTTGTTAGCTGCCAGATGAATCTGGGGGATCTCTGTCAGACCAAAATTCCTTCATTCCCATGTTTCTG
Organism: Cardinalis cardinalis; assembly: GCA_014549065.1. Classification (NCBI taxonomy): domain Eukaryota; kingdom Metazoa; phylum Chordata; class Aves; order Passeriformes; family Cardinalidae; genus Cardinalis; species Cardinalis cardinalis. The sequence continues at coordinate 1,416,837 of JACDOX010000110.1, read as the reverse complement.
TGATTTTTGCACAGGACTGCTGTACCTCTGCTCTAGTACTCCAGCATCACAGATATATTTACTGCTTTTCCTAAAAGGAAGTATTCTGGGCTTTATATGTGGCAATCTGAAAACTCAAATGATGGCAGTGAAGAAGAACATTTGTAGTTTCCATCCTCAATGCAAATGTGTCATTTAAAACAATTACTAAACTGTGTATAACACAACTTTCAAGTGAACTTTATGTGTTAATATAAAATGCTGAATTCTACTATTCTATTCTTTTACCTTATTTTCATTCATCTTCAGTCTTTACAAATCCAAGTCAATGTTATTTCATAGAATCATAGAATTTCCTGAATTGGAAGGGACCCTCAAGGATCATTGAAGTCCAACCCTTGATTGAGGAGCACATTAAGGGCTATTCTCGCAAAGAGGATATCTTATACCAAATCAATTTTTCATTTTCACCACTGAAAATGTGGTAATTGGACTAAATGCTGTGGTGAGAACTTTGAAAATCATCTAGTTTTATAACAAAAGTAAAACAGTTTGAAGATTTTTACTTTCTTATATGAAATTTATACTTTGTCAGATATTTACATATTATATATTACTATGTGACTTAGGTCTGACTTGAGATTACTCAGTTGATTAGAGAACAGTGATAATAATGCCATGGTGGTGGATTTGATCCTTGCATGCACGATTCACTGAAGAGTTGATCCTGCTGATCTTTGTGGGTCCCTTCCAACTCAGAGTATTCTGTGTTATTCTGTGTGGATTAAATAACCCACACAGACTGAATTCTGAATAAAAACCAGCAAACTTTGCTTCTAGGTGTGTTTATGTGGGGTCAGGTTCTCAGCAATGCAATAAAAACATGTTCATAAGTGATGTTCTGATTTTCACCAGCGTCAATATCCACTCTAGATACATGTCCATGCTAATAGTGCCTAAGTACATTAGTAGCTATTAATAAAGGGCAGTCAAAATTATATCTGAAATTTGGACAAATGTTTCAATTAAAACATTTTCTGCCATTCCTCAACCTGTAGACATCCACATACTTGGAAGTGGTAAAAAATACTGGTGCTAGGCAATGTGTTCTGTGATTTGTTTTATATTAAGTGTATTTGATCTTATAATTAGGGAGTTTTGTTAATTTTTTAAAACCAAAGGGTTTTTTTCATTATTTCAGGGTTCTTTCTGAATCCTTCTGAAAGATTACCATTCCGTCTGTTGTGAAATTATCAACATTACATAAATTCAAAGAGCACAGTTCCCATTTCTTTCTTTTGTATTTTTTTTCGGGCAGATTTTAAAGAATAACTCTTCARATATATAAGCTAATAATATCTTTAGATCTTTGCCCAAAGTGAGAAACTGTCCTTTTCCCTGTACAGATATGAAAAGATGTGGTCTTGCTACTGGTGATATTTGCTCTGTGGGAAAGTGGCTGAAATAATATTCTAAATGCAAATAGGGTAKAGATGTCTCAGGCTTTTTGAAAATAACTCTCTGTATTGATTCACTTCAGGAATAAACCCTATAGGACTGATTTAAATTCAGTAAAAGGAACAGAGGAACCACTGCAGATTTTTTGCACAAATGGCTTCAAGGCTCTAATAAATGTCAGCTGTAGATGGCAGGTAGAGTGAATTACCCAGCAGCTGTGTATCTCCTCACCCTCAAACCTTTTCAATTCCATCTCCTGAAGTCATTCAATTTATTTAAAAAACAGCCTCTTTCTGTTGTAGGCGAAGATTTTTAAAGTGAGGATGAAATAATTTTTTAATTGAGTCATTATCCAAGTGAGATAAAAAGCGAATGGTAATATGCATTTTAAAAAAAACTTTAGTCAGTGTTAGGGGGCAGATGTTTGTAATGCTTAAATGCAGCCAACGGATTACATGCTTTGGTTCCTTGAATGTACCTCTAATGGAGAAAAGGTTTTTTTTAAAAAAGAGTTAATATGATCCTTATTGTCTAACTCAACCCTTTAGGGAGAGCACATTGCCTCCAGAGCTTTTTGTGGAAAAGTTAATTTATTTTTGTTAATATTTAGTATGAAACCGTATTGTTTTAATTTTCTGTAGCTAGCAATTTGCTAGCCTGTTTGCTTTTCACAGTGTAGGCATAGTTAACATCTGTCCACAGCTAGCTGTTTCACAGGCAGCTGTGAGTATACACACACCCTCGAGACCCACACATTTCTGCTCAAGGAGTCATGTCTAAAGACATGACATGCTAAATACAAGTTGCCACATATTAATGTAATAACTATTAATTAAATAAAAGGGTCTGTTCCAACTAAAATATTTTTCATCAATCCAAGCAGTCCATTGCTGGGAAGGATCCAGAACCCATCAGGAGACTTTTTCTTGAAAGGAGACAGCTGCAAGAAGACACATAATATAATTTCTTTCAGACTGGATTAAAAAAGTTGAGGTTTCCTGCTTCTTTGAGTCAAGTTTGATCAAGGAGATTTTAATATTTTTCATTATAGAATTCAATTTGGGATCTTACACAAAAAATTAATACATTGTCAGTTCATCCCTGATAGCTTTGACTGGTGGAATGTATCCTGTGGGTTGGTAGTGATGTCTTCCTTGGCTTGGGGAGAAACTGAAAGGCATCGCTTTAACCTACTTTAGACAAATACTTGTTTGATAAATCAATGTTGAGTACTCATCATTGTCTCATTTGAATACCCTAGACCCAGCAGATACTAAATTCACTAGATTTCATCCAGATTTTGGTATGGTAGATATGACTGCAATGGACATATCACCCAGCATTAGAAGTCTGAAATTTAGACTACAGGCCAGGTGAATGAGTCTTTCAGATTGAATTGTTTTCTCCTCACTGAGTCTAGTTCCTGTTGACCTGAGATAGGAAAGAATAGTAGTGCCTACTAATGTCTCTGTACTTTTTAACCTAAAAAAAATAGCTCAGTAGGTCTGCAGAGTTCCCAAATTGATGATGTAAAACCCACATCAGATTCAACGTCATTCATCAGTCATAAAGAAAGGAATGAGCACAAGGGTTTAGTGCCTTACTGCAAAGACACCACTACTAACATACTTTACGTTGCCAAATTATAGTTTTAGTAGTCACTTTGAATGCGTATTTACATTAGTAGCAGTAATATGATACATTCAATATTCAGGCATGGAAATTAGARCTTTTCCTCTAAGAGACAGTTGAGTTCCTCAGAGCAAACAGTTACAGACCACAACACGCAAGCTGCTTTATCTTCCGTAGCAAAAACTACTTGATTTAATAAAAGTATTTCAGTGGAGGGAAGTGTCATCCCTAAATGGGCAGAAAAATCTGGTATTTTTTCCAGAGTCAATAACAGGACCTGTAAAAATACTACTGAACCGCAGAAAACAATGAAGGGGAAAGCCATGCAGTCTCTTTTGGATTGCTGGCAAGACAGGCTCTTCTGATTGTGTATCTCCTTACTCTGATGGAATTGCTGAGGACTGCTGAAGATCAAGGAGAAGTAATAAAAAAACCCACCAATGGAAAAAATCAGAACACAGTTATGTATTTCAGCCAGCATTTGCAATTCTGCTGTCCCCAGAGAGAATATGGAAACTATCAAATTTTTCCACACTATGGCCCCACTGAGAAGGTGATTTAGGAGCAGAAGACAAAAAATCTGCCTGAACTTTGTAACAGTGTTGGGGTACAGAAAGAATTTATATTAATTTTCCAGAATATGAAAACCATTGTTTGGTGAATTCCTCTGGAAAGAGAAGCTAGACCTTACACAATGGAAATTCAGAATTCAAGACAGATTAAAATTGATCTCTAAAATTGCAAGAAAAGTGACCTTAGAGTTTTGCTGCAGATTAAAACTCAGAAGATGTTTCAAGAATGAGAGCAATCTAATGTTTCCTAAGTGAACCAGGCCCTCACAGACTATTTTWAATTAAAGAGCAGGGTCAAATGCTTCCAATTTAGGAAACTAAAGCAAGGATGATGGAATTCTTAAGCTATTAATTTTGTCTTTAAGGAAGAGTTATATTGTACCAGGCAGGCAGAATTTGCAGTAAAACACTGCACTGAATTGTTTCAAAGCCAGCCTATACCAGTTCCTGTGCTTCCTGGTAGGAATATTCTTTTCATGATTTGTTGATCCAAATGGCCATAGGTACATTCAGAATCTCCAACCACAAAATGAAGCAGCGCTTATGCCTTTCTGATAGGGCACATCTCCCTTTCTGAAACAGGAAAAATATCTTTGGACAAAAGCCTCAAAACAGCATTGTTTCACTTCTCAACAGACATAAATCTTGGAGCAGCTGCATTACTGCTCACAGCTACCTGACAGATGGTCAGCCCCTGAGAGGAGAGGCTGTCTCTTGGTAAAGGGATGGTAGCTGCAGGACTGAGAAGTGCCCTGGTGGGATTTATCATCAATAAGGAACTGGTTGGGTGCTGCCAGATCATGACTTTGAGAAGCAATAAAAAGGAGGATTGCAAGAGAAGGCTGTGAATATCCCATTTTGTTCCTATTAGGTAAAAATAGGAGAACTTTCCTCTTTGCTGTGAAACTTAGCTACTAGCTCAGGGCATTCAGAAGATATTCTAGCCACTAGGTATTGCATTAGAGGAACAAGGCATGGCTGAAGAGCAGAAGCAATGACAATTGCTGGCTACTGTTCTGCTTTTGCAGTGATTGCAGAACATTCTTTGGTGTGACAACATTAGTAGGAGGTGATAAAAGAGCAGCATGAGCAGGATACCTGATAGACCTTATAGAATGTACAATGGCATTCTGGCTAACTACCCTATCTTTGTACCCACTGAGGTAGTGTCATTAAAAGGGAAAAGTGACTTTATTGCTGCATACAACACATTTTAATATGCTATTGCTATTTGCTTTTTGAGAGAGGGAGGCTTGTAAAAGGAACAAATATTCAAGGAAAGCAAAGAAAGGATGAAGCCACTACCCATGTAATGTAGCATGTTTGCTGACTAATAACAGCTGATCAGAAAATTATGGCTGGCAGAGGCCATCCACAAACTGTGAGCTGCAGACTGCGAGAATATTTTAAACAGAAAAATTATAGCACCAAGTACTGACTGTGAAAGAGAGGACATTCTCTCTATTCTCTTTATTCTCTCTATTCTCTCTTTACCTTCTTTTCTAACAGAGTACCTGCATGTTTAGTAATTGTTTTTTAAAGGACCATTGTTATCATCAGAACCTTGTGCACCATCCACCAGTGAAGATAAAACATTGGAGATTTGATCTTCTCTGGCAGTCTCCTGTCTGGGAAGATTCTCCTCTCTACCCATTTTTTGTGAGCAGTAATTTTGCTTAAAATTCAACGCACACATACCAAAACTTTATTAAAATGTCACAGTCTGAGCAGAGCATCAAAAAGCTGCAAAATATAAGGCTGACAAAAGAAAAAGATCCATGTATGAGCCAGTGACAGTAATTGTCAGGTTTAACAAGGATGAAGGGTTCTATATTATATTCTTCATGTCTATTTTGCAAAGAAAGTAATAATCTGTGGAGGTTTTGTTGTGTAATTCTGAAGAAATAGGCTTGTTTTTATAAAGCAGTGATCATGAAATTTATTTTTCTAAGTTCTTAAGAGAGTTTTCAGAACTATTTTTTTGTTTCCCTAATAATATAAATTAAATGTCTCTGATGTACAGTGTTCTATGATTTTAACAAGGATGATTTGTTCTTGTATAACTTCATTTTCACATTACAGATTTTGTCACAAGTGTGATGTTTCTATATTTAGATACATGCTTTAGTTTAGGAAAGACAACAGTAAACACGCAAGCTTTTGTTTTCTGGTGTCCTTGTATTTGTTTTCTCTCAGTTACCATCTTCCTGAGGTTTACCCTTGACATTGGAAAGTAGACTAAATGCAGTAATATTCTGAAAAAGCTGTTACCTGGGAGAGAGGCTTGCTTATGATATGTCAAATATTAAAACAATGAAGCGACCTTGCTAAACAAAGACTGTGACATTGGATTTTAATGAGAAAAAACCCAAACAAACACCTCTGTTAGTTAGACTAATGACAAGTAGAGAACTGCTTCAAAGCAAGGAAGTTTTGTTGTAGAAGTTGTGTTTTTTCTTTATTTTAAAGGTAGAAGTAGGTTTCCCTACACTCGCTGACATTCAATAGCACCAAACACCATGAGTAGGTTCACTGATCTTCTCTGTATTGTTTACCTTGACTGTTCCTGCGCTCTCTGTGTGTCACAAGAAAAAGCTGGTGCCACAGAGCAGTTGATGCCAGGCTTTCATCCCTGCTTGCTCCCCCAGTAAATTGTAGCAGCAAGAAGAGGGACTGCTGTTTTTCCAAGGTTTTCAATTTTTTGTCTGCCTTATGGTGGTAAATTGGTGACATAGGCACAAATGTTTTTTGCAGACAAGGAAGGCTTGTGATTCTAAAGATTTCTTCTGTTCCTTTTTTCCCTTTCTTAGGAACTATTTGCCATTTAAGAAGCAGAAACTTCTGTGAGCAGTTCAGTTGCAGCACCTGAAAAATGAGGCATTTACAGTACCAGGTGGGCTGGAGAGTTTCTTAGTTAGCTGTTTAATCTATTGGTCATCTGCCTAACTTGATATATTTACTGTACCTGCTATTTATTCCTTACTCTTTACTGTCTACATTTTCAGATTTTTTCTAACCTTAATGAAATTCTCCTTTTCTAAAACAGGTCAAATTTGTTCATGTGGATTTTCTCCCTATGCATATGCTGCAAATCAAAAGAAATCCGTTCTTCATGTATTAGTAATATTTATAAATATCTGATACATGGGTTTCTTTTAAGTGACTTTAATATGGGACAACACAGCCTTGTGCTGAAATGAGTTTAATGAATCCCAGTAATAGCCACAATTTCTCTTAAAAAATTGAAATACATGCGTTCACAAATTTTATCTCCTACGCATTTTGAACATTCACTGTCAGAGCACATACCTGTAAGTCAGGTAATCGATGAAAGGCCAACACTTTACACTGCCTGTGAATTTGACAAGTCCAGTGCTTATTACAGTCTTGACATCCTTGGACAACAAAAAAAAAAAAAAAAGGAACGTGTGGTTTACTGTTAAAGCAAGAAATGTTAAATATATAAACCTCCAAATTCACAGACATTTACATCATGATTTAAATACAAATAGATTCAGCCAGAAAGTAAATTGTACCAAGGGAGCTGGAAAATAAATAGGAATTTGTTAACATTGTTCTAGTTTTTTTGTGATCATAACATGTAATTTCAGGAATAACTCACTTCTGATGCTGGAAAAGAACTTTACTGGAGCAAAGATATCTCATCCTATTCTTTCTTTAACTCCAGTAGTTTGTCTGCTTTGTACTTAATCCAAAACCAGTCTGAAAATACAGAAAGTACAGAAAATACTCTCCCTGAAAGTATTTCAGGCCAGATTCTAAATTAACTACAAAAAAATAATGATAATATAAATTTAGCTCATTTTCAGGAATATATTGCAAATAGTATTTGGAGTTTTGTTTCTTAGATGTATGCTTTTCAACTTTGTGAACCTATTAAATAGAAGTACAGAATTTAGCATRTTTTTACACTTAAAACCTGTAAAATAATGCCACATTACATTGATTTCTTTATTCACTTTACACAACATCTTTTTTGAGCATCAGACTCAAAATATATGGGTATTATATTATAGGATTCATTTACCAGGATATAACCAGTATTGAATATTTAAGTCTGTAAATTTTTGTTTCTCTTTATTTCACTGAGTTATACCATCATTAAATTGATATAATGTAGCAGTGGATATGGCTCAGAGATTATGCAGAGTTTATTGTGACTTTATGCTGGATAAAAATAAGGGAATCAAAACATTTACATTCAGAAGAAATCAGCTTAACTCTGATAAAATGAACCTCAGCAACTTTACTTTTGGAAAAAAGCATTTGTTTCTTTCGAAAATGCCAAAAAGTAAATTACACTTAATTAATCAAACTTTGAGTGATTTCAAATTAGTTTCCTACAGTTCTTCTATGACAGCTCTTTCCATTATTATAGAGTGTGAAAACAATAAGCGAAAGAGATACGTAGAGATACAAGAGAGACATAATAATAGAAGAGATGCATAACAACAAGGAGAAATTCAAACATTATAACTTCATAAAACATTCTCTTTCTCATGCTCTGGATGCTTATTTATAAGTGAAAAAAAAAACAGAAAAAAGACAAAATAAGCTTTTAAAGTCCAAAATTAGGTTTCCATACAAAATCCAAGCAGTTCAGAATATCTCTGATGCCTTCCACCAGTGAAGGGACTGTCCCAGGTAGTGCACAGAGCACTCCTTTGCACCTGTAACTTATTACAGGAGGGGAAAGACAAAACACTTTTCATTTTAATGACAATCTTAATTTTAATGTGTTCTGATTTCCCTAAGCAAAAATAACTCCAGGGTGAAATTCTGTTCTTGTTCTTGTTCATCCTTGTCTTGCTGTTAAAGCAAGTGGAATCATATAAATAGACCCTCAATGTTTTCCTTTCTGTCTAAACCAAGATATTTAATCTGAGAAAACAAAAGCAGACAGGAAATAAAAATAAAAATATAACTCATAAGTCAGTACTTCCAGAAACAATAGCTAAGCTGAAAAAGATAAAGAGATTTGTAATATCAGGCCCATTCTTCCTACTGCATAAATTGAATTTGTAGTTATTCTTTGTAGAATGTCAGCTCTGCCAATGTCGGAGAAATATTTCCAGAAAAGAGACGTATTATTTCTTTCTCTGTGTCAAATGTTATTGGTGACTCCCACACAAGCGGATCACTGATGCACTCATTTTCAATTGCATCTCCCTGACTATGAGACTTCTCTGTAAATTTTTCACAAGTGTTTCAGCAAATGATGAGGAGAAATCAGTTTATTTTTTTAAATAGTATTTTGTGCTATTATAATTTCATGCATCTATTTCTTATTTTTCTAAAAGCTCAGCCAAAATAATTCTCTGTGGGTCTGACCTGCTTCTCTCCGCTCTTGTTCTATCTGGGATATGGCCTATTTGCAGAGTATTTCTGATTCTCAATGCTTAATCATTGCGTTCTTAACCTTCAGCTGTTTCTAACAGTAGCATCCTTTGCACTATTGTTCTGGTTCCTGTGTTGGAACAGTTAATTACTATATGGACTTCACATGTGCTTGCAACCATCTCAACTAAAAGTAGCATCTGGAAATTCGGCTTTATTTTTTAATTTCTTCCTTTTACAGGGAATATTTTATATCACACCCTTATGTGCTGGCAACTTTCAAATCTCTGTGTCATTGACAGCTGCCACGTCTAGGGAGGAGGCTGCTGAAAAGACGTGCATTGTAAGGCATGCACAACTTTACTAAGCACAGCTGCTTCCTGAACAGTGTCTTTTCAGGGAGCAGAATAGAAGAATATGGAAAATTAGCTGGGGGGAAATGGACAAGAGAAGGCACATGGTGGAAACTCATCATTACCAGAGAAAATACTTCACAAAAGGTGGAGAGCTGATAACATTTCTAGCAAGTTTCTCAGATGACTAGTAACACAATAATAGTTATCTGCTGCTTTTCCCTCTATTTTCTATTATCTCTCTACTCAAGGATAAACATCCAAACCATAGCAATTGAAGTGATCTAAAACTTTCAGCACTGGAATTTTCCCAAATTTTCATCTCAGCTTAGGATGGAACARCTTAGGTAGTTCTCCCCAAAGAACAAAAATACTTTACAGTCACACTGTGAACAGGAAGACAGAGACAAGAGTAACAGCATATCCCTCTTGAAAGCTAAGGAGCCCTTTCATATGGGAAATAGAGCAGATATGGTGAAAGGCAGGAATGTGAGTGAGTTGAACCTGCAAAAATAATGTGATATCTTCAGTAATAAAAAGYGATGTATAAAATATTAGGCTTTGACCATTGTGAAATACACATTCAGGGAAAGATCATTCAGTCTCCAAGCTAAAAATCATAAAAGTCATAGTGACTGCATTTTACTATAAAAATTGTTTGCACTCCAGTGCAGTGATTGTTGCAAGGCTGAGGTAGTTCTGTACATTAGTTTTTCCTGCCTGCAAAGGCTAAGAACATATCTAAAAAATATAGGTTCAAACKGGTAATAAGAATTATGATCAATCTTAGGGGAGAACTCCTATAAAGAACCAGGATTTCTTTAAAATTTGGGTGAGCTGCTCTTCACACTACTGCACTGGAGATTTTAGGTGCAAATTGTGATCAGAAAGAAGTGAGATCAATCTTTCCAATGGCTGCAAGCTGGGAGGAAAAGTGTCTGTGTATTTTCTCAAGTAAAAAGTGATACAAAAGAGCTGGCTGAACTGGCTTCAGGGAAGTTAGWCTGGATAGTAGGAAAAAATTTCAACACTGAAACAGTCAGAGCACTGRAWCAAGCTGCCCAGAGAAGTGTTTGAATCACCATCCCTGGAGATATTTAAAAGATGTGAAGATATGGCGCTTGGGGACATGGTCTAGTGGTATTTTTAGCAGYGCTAGGTTTATGGTTGAACTTGATCTTGAAGGTCTTTTCCAATCTAAATKATTCTATAGCTCTACTCTGATGCTGCTCCTGGTGTACTCATTTGAGTGGGTTGGGAGTTTCTCAGGCAGAAGACAGAACAGAGTGATCGAAGTTTCACCTTATGGCTTCAAATCTGACACTGAGGTATTCTTTCTTTCAACAGACAAAATCACAGAAACAGCTTGGAGATGAGGTCAAGAAGTATTAAGGGTCTATATTTAATTTTTAACAAAAAAACTGAAGGCAACTTATACAATACAGGATATAAATATTTCATCTCTGGGAAGCTATGAATAACTGTGGACTTCCTTCAGATCCACCTATTCCTGGTATTATTCTCTATGAAAATCTTTATCTTGAGTTAACTAATGGTGTTATCCTTCTGTTTCATACTTTGCAATGAGCTAGTRAGGGATGTTTAAACTGCATCTCAGTGCTCACAACATTTGACTACTGTAAGTAGTCACAGACCTTCACAATTAACAGAAAATCTCTCCTTTCCCCAGTGGAAATTAGTTCAAGTTTTCACAGTGCAGCTTTCTGGGCCTCCTAGAGTCCCAAAAGGTAATACTTAGCTGAAGTCATCTTAAACAGGATTACAAGTTGATGTTATCRTGAGACCTGTTTAGTCTGATATTCTTTCTCCCCTCTCCCTATCACCAGCTCCAGGAGGCTGGGAAATCCCTTTCATAAACCATCTTTATTATGTAAAACTGTTTAAAAGGTATTTTTGAGCCCATTGGCTCACCTCTATTAATGAAAATGTAAATTATTTTCAAAACATGATCCTGAGAACTCTTTCTATATGTAGCATTTTTAGCAAATATATTGTAACACAAGGCTTTAGCTCTATATTATGAAAATAATTGACCTTTATGCAAGCGTCTGTTGGAGAGCAAACCAATTTGGRAAAGCATGATTTCATGGCCTTCCCAGCTGCCACTGGGCAAGGATGTGCTGAGGAATTGTTTTCCAATAAAAAGGTGACAACCTAGGAACTATTTCGAGATCTGAGATCTACAACCATAAAACTGGACATAGATTATGCATGTCCTATGACAAGTGGCTGGGGCSCTGGGGTTGTTTAGCCTGGAGAAAAGAAGGCTCARGGATGATCTTACCACTCTCTGCAGCTGCCTGAAAGGAGTCTGTAGCCAGGGGACTGGCCTCTTCTCCCAGGCAGCTAGTGACAGGACAAGAGGAAATGGCCTGAAGTCGTGCCAGGGAAGGCTTATATAATATTCTGAAAAATWTGTTCACCAAAAGGGTTTTTAGAAGCATTGGAACAGGTTACTCTGTGAAATTGTTGACTCACAATCCCTGGAGGAGTTTAAGGAAAGACTGGGTGTGGCACTTAGTGCCATGGTCTAATTGACGTGATGTTCAGTCGCAGGTTGCACTCGGCTATCCCAGAGGTCTTTTCCAACCTAAGTGGTTTTGTGATTCTGTGAAACAGATCAAATATAATTCCTCAGAAAAATTTAAGAAGCATAAAATACTACTAAACTTCTGATTCYTCTGGAATTTCTAGAAGCCAACAGAAAAACAGTAGTGAGAGTGAAAGGGACGCTGTAGGCAGCTTTGGTCTGAGGAGTTCCTGTAGCTGGTGCTCTGAAACCAGTAGTCATGTATGCTTCTCAGGGCTGAACATACAAGATTTAGCTAAGTTTACATTTTTACATTTTGAATCCATTTGAMTGGCACAATAGACTTGATATCGTAAAGCAGATCTTAGCACTCAAGATTCAGCATGGATTGGACTTAATTATCAAAGTGATCTGAAATCCCTACAAGCTAGCCAAATTTAGAGTCCTAGGAGCATGAARTCCTAGACATCAACCTCAGTGTGTGCTTAGTAAGGATGGTTTATTGTTCAGCTAAAAATCCTGTTGAGTTCTCCTTCTGACTCAGGGGGCACACACTGTGCCACCACATAATTCCATTGCAGTTTAATCATGTCAAGCAGAACCAAAAATAAATCAGAATATTTGGCAATAATCTTTCAAAAAAAACTGTTAGGAGACCTAAAATACTGGAGAATCTCCTTGTAATTGAGACCATTAAGCATGGAAAGAATATTTAAAATCATTTCAATCAGATCTAGAAGTACAATGCAGAGGATTTAGTTAGTACTCAAAYGCTAGGTCACTGCATGGTGAGAAACAAAGCATTCAGAGGGTCTTTTCAMAGGTCTGGAGTCTAAAACATCCCTCTCCAAAAATGAGAACTCTGGGTAGGAATGGAACTATTGGATATTTCTGACATACCAACCAAGCTGTAGATGATGCAAAGGAGAAAGAAGGTGGGGAAAAAAAGATAATAGATTTGGAACAATATGCTATTTGTGCTTAGCAGCTAATAATGTCAGAAACACTTTTAAAAGAAATCTTCAAAATGAAGTTATTTTTGTTCTGTCCCTCTTTTAGAAAGTACCTAATTCTTTCAATTAATAGGTTTGAATGACAGTTGTAAACTAATGAGCTACAGATGTCCGACTCTATAAGCTGCAGTCAGGAAAACATGGTTTATTTATCRGTTCTCTACAAGGGAAAAGAAAACCCCAAACTTTTTTATCTCTTTTTATTTGTGCTTAGTKCCTTTTAACTTTACAAAAATCTTTAGCTCCATCTTCAGAGCAGTAATGTGTCTGCACCTTCAAAGCAGAGGCGTTGGAATCTGTTAAACACATCACAGGGACGGGAAAGTAACTGCACAAATGCTTTGAAATAAGGTTGAAAACAAGAGAGAACCAAGTGTGAAGCAAAAAACTTTAACGTACAATACCTCCCATGGATCCRTCCTGATTATAGAAGTTACTCATGCTAAGTTGGTTTGAGGATATCTTGCATGGCCTAAACACATATTTTAGTAAATATTTGCCTGAATAAGGTTATGTTTTACTAACAGGCACCTAAAAAAACCACTGAAAAACTCTTGGCTGGGTTAGGGGGAAGGAGCAGGGAATGCAGTAAGAAATGCTGACGTATTTAACCCAGTAAATTATTGGGCACTGTGCTGAGGACTTATTGAGACTGCTGCTGAAAGTTGACAGCCGTTGACAGCAGAGGCTGGATACTTAATATCCTACCATGTTTGAAAATAGGAAAGCCATGATTTGACAGAGTTAATGGGCCTGTTGTCAGCTGCATGAGAGCTGGATTTTAGAGTWGTAAGGCTGAGGAAGCCAGAGGATGACAGAATAAACTAATTCTCCACTGAGATTATGATTGCTTTAAATGTCAGTACTTTAAAGGCATTGCATCACTTGGAAGTGCCAGGTGTGCTTTTAGAAACGTTTCCCCCTCCCTCCCAACCACCAGCGCAGCTTCTGTCTGAGACTGAGACGAGGTAGGGCTATGACTTGTGCTGCTGAGAACTTTGCATCTCCCTGAACTGCCAGCAAGTGTGAGCAAGTTTATTTGGTTTATTACTGTTTCAGGTCCTCAGATTGCAGTGTCTTAAGCACCCCCTTCCTGCAAATAATTCTTGCAGCTCAGTAACCTGTTTGGGATCTAGTTTTACTGTAACCACACGGGTGTTGAGGAACAGACTTAAATCCCTACAGGGTTGATATAAACATACACATCCAGCTGAATATGCTTCAAGTCCATCTTTAATAAAACAGACTTCCTCTTCTCAAATTCAGCAAAACATTGCATACTGTGGTTAAAAAGCCACTGATATTAAGAATGTTTGCATTGGTTTGTTTTGTTTTTGTTTTTTTTTAACACTAATTAAAGCTAGGAGAATAGTACCTAAGACAATTGAAATTAAACTGGACAGGTTATGTTCAAGACAAGTGTCCCAAACTAATTGCCAATTGTCCTCCTTTCTGCCAAATGTAATCCTTTCAGACTTAGGAAGATGCTTGTTGCCCTGGAAATTGCTTRTTATCTCTTCATCTCTCCCCCAAAGTCAGGCTGTAAAAAGAATAGCTTTAACACTTATGAGCTTGCCCTTGCTCCCATTGATTCAGGGTTGTGCAAAGAATAGTTGGACTGGTTCAGTCAAACATTAAAAGCTGTTAAAACCATAACAAGTTTCTGAGTTACCTAATAAAATCTGCTCCTAACATGCCTGTTGCTATTGATCTTTTTCTTCATGGGTCACAAACAGTATGTTCAGCTCAGCTGGTACTTTCGTCTTTACCTGTTRAAGGCAAGTGTGCCTAACAATGGAAGGAGACATACAGCAATATCTCTAATATCTCTAATACCAATAAATAGTTAAAATAGAAAGTGGAAAAAGAATGAGTATGATATGTCAAAACAACATACCTGATGTTGTCAAAACAACATACCTCTGATACCTCAAATTTATCTCTCTATAGATGCTGGATTGTGGCAGGTAGTGTAGGGACCACAATAACTCCTCCCTAAAAGTAACCAGTACCCCAACAATGAAAAAAGGCAGCAAACACATGTGGGAGTTCTCCACTTGTTAGAAAATAGATGTTTCCTGAAAATATTCCAAGTAATCTTCTCTGCCAGTTATTCAGGGAACTGAAGAGTCTTAAGCAGAAGTTTGGAGGTCACTTTTCACAGCCCTAAGGGAAAAAGTTTGAATGGGAAATACAGCTGCTCTCCCAGTCTTAAACTAACATGATGAAAAAGCACCATCTCTTAGGAAAAGACAAATTCATATGACAGAAGTCCTGGCAATACTGGGGAGTTGTAAAATAACCTTCAGACAATTCTCTGCCCTGAAACTGAAGTCAAACCATAGATTGTCCTGGGCAGCAGAGAGAGCATTTCCAGAAACCACCCATTCTCATCTCCTGCACACTGTACTCTAAGTTAAGGTGTATATATAGTARTATTGGCTTTTAAACATGCCTAGAAACCTGAAATTAAACAACTCTTCCCATATGTAAAATGAAGTAAAGAAAATAAGACTGATTGAAACAGAGTCTGATAGGCAAATTATTTACACTCTGTGTGCATAKGTGTGATACTCTTAATATTAACTAGACTTTGCAGTCAGATTTATTTCTTAGTCTTCTGTAATGTTTTTTTCTAATTGTCAGTCACTGTTTCTACTTTGTGTTTATTTTTAGGAATATTCTTTCTAGAAAAATTTTGGTGTTCTCTAGTTCCTAATCTGCTTTTAATTAATCTGGACTGCCAATTTGATTGTGTTAGCATGTTGATGTAAAGCAAATAGCACACACAAGTCAGAACTTGCAGCTTGATGGATGAGAAGCATTAATAGATAAAMTTATGGATGTTATAATTCTGCTGGGATCTAGTCCACGCCCAGAAAATTACAAATGTCTGCTCATACTCTTCCAAGAGCTATTAGAATTTCATGACAGAAGTATCATATGGATGACTGAAATAAGATAGTTATATTAAATAGCTGWATATAATTATTTTAACATTTTGATGACTAGTTGATTTTGTTCGGGAAAAACATTCAATAAATATTCTAGAGTCATGAGAATGTAAATAATGGGGTTCAAATTGCTAAAGAAAATGCTTGTCTAGGACAAACACTGCTAAATACAGCATGCCAGGAGTTGGACTCAATGACCCTTCCAGCTCAGGGTACTCGATGATTCTATGATTCTGTGACTGCAAATTCAGGCACAATAAGGCTAATTGAACCACTTGTTTTTATGTTTCCTCCTAGATAACAAATTAAAATAGGGAGCTGGAACTTCATGGTATCACCTTTCCATATCCTGTGTAGTCTGCGAGCTCTCTTCTTCAGAGATGTTTTCATATGGCCTCAAATCTTCACCACTGCAAGAGGCTACCTTCCCTAGCACCTCAGATGCATGGTACACAGGCAAAGTCACAAAAAAGGAAAAGCAGTGACTCCTGTCCTGCTGAATTTCACTGCATGTGGGCTCCTGCAAAGCTGCAGTCTCCTTCAACACAGACACTGTGAATTTGAAAATTAGCTCCAAAAACTCTAGTTTCACTGTCCCAGACTACATTGATGATGCAGCTTGGTACAACAGCTTAATAAGACAATTTTGAAGAGTGTAAAAAATGCTTGTTGGCATTAGAAAATATCAAAATACAAATATTTGTATCCTTCACCCCCTTAGTGTTCCAGGATAAAAGCAAAATAAAATATAACCCTTTAGTGGGTTATTTCTGGTTTGTACCACCAAAAGTTCATTTCTACTTGCATATCAGACAGCATTTGCTTTCTATCACTTTGAATGCTTAGAACAGGAGATGCAAATCACTATCCTCATCCATGGAACAGAGGAAACAGAAATGAAGAGATGTGAATCAATCTCAGAAAATTTATGTCCCAAATCACTCTAATAAACAGGAATGAAATATTGGGTTAGTGGAAGAGAAGTTTCCTATTTAGCAAGGCATGTTGCCTTTCATTAAATTTCTTTTATAAAGTATGTCCTAATTCACTTGTTCAAGGTGACTATGGCAACTTTGTATGTTTAAATAATGGTAATGAATTAAATGGAAAAAATTAAGAGAAGCTAAAACGTGCGTAGTCTTACCTATGCTGCTCTTCCACATATCATAATGTGTATGTATAGAAGACTTTTGTCCCTTTTTTTCCCTCTGGCAAGGACATGAAAATAGGTGTTTTTAATAGGTTTCTCAGAACCAGCTTGYTCTACTAAGAAGCAGAATTTGCAGCATGTGCTTAATCGCTCTTTACCCTGCTGAATTTATCTTTAGAGATTTCACAAAGCTCAGCTTACTTGCAAGGGTGGAATTCCTTTTGTTGTTTTCCCTTGTTCTCACATTGTACCATGCATCATTCCATTAGCCCACAGCTTAGTGCTCATTGACTATCATCATTCTTTTTGTGCCTAATAATGTTTACTAAGGTTTTAACTGCATTCCTGCACACAATAACTGTAGCTAACAGATGAAAAACATGGCCATTTCAGTGCAAAACAATTAGCTTACATATCCTTGAGACACTGCTTGTGTTATRAAGCGCAAGTTAAGAAGGAAGAAACCATGCATGTTAATTGGAAATAAACAAAAAATACATTACTGGCATGTATTTGAATGCAACAAAATGTAGCACTTAAGCACTGCAATTAATAGGTTCACTTCATAGGGAATATTATAGTGCTTTATAGTCTTGCTTTAGAGGTCTGTATAAGTGATTCTGATCATCACACGTAATTCAGGACACACGTGTGGTACCCAAGAGACTGACAGAATATGTATATGCCCCTTTCTTCCTCATTGGACCAAAGCTTCCTAGACCATCACTGTTCTCTGCATCCATGCAGGCAGTCTTCCAAGGAAGCCAGAATATGTGGCTGGGTATACCTGGCATCACCAGGAGTTGCCCAGTACCAAGTTTTCTTTGAAGCCTGGTAGAAAACCTTTTCAGAAGAGTCAAATCTCTTTTCTGTAGAAATACAGAATAAATCCAAGGGGCAAAAAGTCATTTATGTGGCCAGAAATTGTTGCCTGTGAACCCAGAAGAGGCTGGAAACGTGACAAACTGCTGCYACCTGCTGCTGGTTCATTTTCAGCCACCAAAGCTCCAGCAAACCAAATGTTCAGCAGCCAGCAGAAATTGCAGATCATCTCTTTCTTTAGGRGAAAAAGGAAAAAACAAAATGCTATATTTATCCCAAGAGTAGGAAAGCACTGATTAGACCGAGGGCACCAGTGCCAGTGCTGTGGTTGCTAGCATTCAGTACCTTGGCTTTTCTACCCTGCAATTGCCACTCTGTCAGTAACTTAAATGTGTGACCTTGAGAAAGCAAATTAAGGTTTTTAATGTTATTTTCAAACAGTAGAAGGGAAATAAACCACCTGAGGTTCTTTCAAGAGTTTCTAAAGGTGATGAATATATTCATGTGGCTGTTTAGGGGTGTGCTTTTTATTAATATCTTTACATCTTAATTATTTCAGAAAGCTATTTTAATAAAGCTCCCATTGTAATAAAATTTTCATGCTTTATTAATAAGCAGGAATTAATATTGAACTGAAAGGCAGTTAGTCTGCTCCAATTGTATATATAATAGGGAGAAAAGAGAACAGCCTGGATTAACAGGGCAAGGTTAGATAATATAACGTTTTTCTAAAGGTTTACATCCATACATTGTATGTGGGTCTGTGCAGTTGCCAGCGAGGTCATGAAAAAAATGACAGGGTATATCTGGAGATCTGCTTTTTAAATATTTCAGCAATCATTGAATTTCAAACCAAACTCAGAGCTTAAGTTATCATGCTCCATGTTTACTAATAGGTAGGAAGTTATGAAGCTTCACAGTCTACTAGAGGCAGTAAAAGGAGTGTAATATATGCTAGCCTGCCAGCTAAGAGCTCTGACTATTTTTGCTGCCTGTAAGTATCACATACCTTTGAAGGAAATCCTACCCTGCTGGTGACACAAGTAATGCAAACTGTCCTGATATCTCTGCCGAGTGTAGAAGATTGAGCCCCAGAACTGGAACTACCAGCAGGTGATTTTCTGTGATGAAGTGTCTCCATGAGTGGGACTTTGATGGCCCTGGGTGAAGATGAAGGGAACTGGTTCCCAAGCAGGCAGCTGTCTCAGGGACAGGAGTAAAATCCTGGAGCTCTCAATGTTGGGGGTGGCTTGGAGCCTGATTACAGAATCATTAAGATTGGAAAATACTTTCTAGCATCATGGAGTCAAACCATTAATCCAGYGCCACTATATTCACTGCTAAATCATATCCTCAAGTGTAACATCCACATGTGTTTTGAATATTTCTAGGAATGGTGACTCTACCACTTCCCTGAGCAGCCTGTTCCATTGCCTGACCACCATTTCAATGAAGAAWTTTTTTCCTAGTACCTAATCTAAACCTGCCATGGTGAAACTTGAGGCCATTTGCCTCTTGTATTGAGGGGCTGAGAACTGAACAYATTTGTATTGGGTCTGGCTGGGATGAGGTTAATTCCCCCCACAGCAGCCCTCCCAGAGCTGTGCTTGGCATTGATGGCTATAAAGGTGTTGATGATACACGAGTGTTTGGGCTCCTGCTGAGCAGGGCTGGCACAGCACTGGGGGTGTCTCTCAAACATTCTGCCCTTCAATCCATAGGMTGGAGCAGGGCAAGATCTAGGGGACACTGCTAGGCCAGCTATGACTGTCACCCAAAGTGACCAAAGGGACATTCCATATCATGTGACATCTGCTCAGATACAAAAGCTAAAGAAAGGAGGAGGAGAAAGGGGGAGCATTAGTTTTTTATGTTTGTTTTTTGGAGCAACTGCTATGTACCATGAATCTCTGCTTCCTAGGAAGTGGCAGAACATCATGTGCTGTAGGGAATTAGAATAAAATCTGTAGTTCCTTCCTTAGCTTGCATGCAACTTTTCATTTTTGCTTTAGGAAACTGCCTTATATAGACCTACAAATATTTTACCATTGCATTTTGTTCTCCTGTCTTGCTGAGGAGGGGGAGAGTTAGAGCAGCTTGGTGGGCATCTGGTGCCCAGCCAATATCAACTCATTACAACAGTGTTTGAGGAGCGGTTTCACCTGTGCTGAATACAGGGGGACAGTCACTGGTCCTTCTGGCCACACTTTTTCTGATACAGGCCAGGATGCCACTGGCCTACCTGGTCACCTGAGCACACTYTGGCTCATATTCAGCAGCACCCCCAGATCCTTTTCTGCCAGGCAGCTTTACATGTACTCTTCCCAAAGCCTGGAGCAATGCATGAGGTTGTTGTGACCCAAGGGCAGGACCCAAAGTTGACTTTGTTGAACCTCACACCATTGGCCTCAGCCCACCAACCCAGCCTGTCCAGATGCTCTGCAGAGCCTTCTTACCCGACAGCAGATCAACACTTCCTTCCAGCTTGGTGTATTCTGCAAGTTTACTGAGGGTGCACTTGATTGCCTTGATTCTCAGATCATTGATAAAGATATTGAACAGGACTGGACCCTGGAGAGCACCACTTGTGACCTGTCACCACCTGGATATAACTCCATTCACTATCACTTTTTGGACCCCTCTCTCCAGACAGTATTTACCCAGGGAACAGTGCACCCCTCCAAGCCATGARCATCTTGAACACTCAGGCTTTCATTTAGTTATGCTTCTGGAGGCTGCACATGCTCACTACAAGGCAAGTATTGTTCTGATCTGACCAAAATAAACATGAAGTATAATAACTTTGTTTACATATTTTCCATACATTTTTAATCAGTATCTGAAACCCAAATATTTCTAAGGTCAGGACCATTGGAAGAAACTCATATACATGTCTGTTATACATAAAACAATCTGCAGATACAAGACATTCTGTGACTGCTTATGTGTGTGATTTCTATACTGGTTTAGGCAAATAAGCAAGTTTGGACCATGCAGTGAGGACTCAGCAGCATTGAAGAAAGCACCCTGGAAATAAACTGTCCACTGGCAATGTGCAATGTGCAGCTACTTCAGGGAGCTCAGTTTCTTATTTCCCATCTCTATATCCAAAACAAGGCCATTGCCTCTGTTACATCTTTCATTACTTCAATTCTCAGATACAGAATTGTTTTTGAATGGTGATATTGCTCCCATGTGTTTTTTGTTTCACCATAATCAAAAGGAATACATGGAGGTTGCTGTCTGTGATAAGATTATCTTGGAGCCTCTTGGCTTATCAGATCAAAATTAACTCCAGGAAATCCCAGGACATTCATGATGTAGCATCAAACTGTGACACTGTTCAAGGATGAGTTATACATTTCTCAGCATGAAAAATTCTACTGTAAATGACTTCTTACTTCCTTAAAAAAAAAAAATTAGGTTTATTTTAAGAAAAAAACAAAACACTTGCTTCTTCTTTCTATTGTGAAAGAAGGGTAATTCACYCCCCAGCAGGGCATCTTTACTATCAGTCAGGAAAGTTTCCATCAGTCAGYTCAGTACAACAAGCTAGAAAAATTTATCTTTATTTGAAGAATGGCTGGGGTATAAAAAAATTCTTGATGCCAGTTTTAATATGGATTTTTGTTATCTATCACATTGTTGGCCTGATTGTATAACAATCACATTGTTGGCCTGATTGTATAACAAAAACCTCATCCAAGATCTCATTAATACAGAGATTTTTAAATTAAGACAAGGTTATTAATTTTCGATGTTTGAATGCATGCCAAAGTATTTTTTGCTTTCAGCCTGGAGCACAAACACAAAAAATAAGAGAAAGAGGTTCCCTCTGTTTGCTGGAGTAAGGCATTGCCACTCTCTGCTGTCAGCCACCATCCTTACCTTGAATTCCTTAACTCAATTTTTCAGTACTTGCATTTATATACAAGCCTGCAACACTTTGCACATAAATCCCTCTGAGCACTAAATAAATACTCAAGATTTCCTAGTTAATCTGTTAAATGTTCTAAGGCCTGTTCATGTGATACTTTGACTCCAGCTAAATATTAAAAATCACCAGAAATTCTGAGAAAATATAATCCTTTGAGATTTTCATGGAAACTGGTCATCACATGCCCAAATGACTTGAAGAGCAGTCAGCTAAGCCAATGAGATATCTCTAGTTTCTACTTTGTAATCCTATTATGGTAAAGTTAGGGTTGCTCATGTCCTCAGCCTGCAGGTCTACAGCAGAATATACTTGCCTACTCCCTCTGGAGCTGGAAATGGTACTTTCTAGAAGGGAGATATACACATACCAGTTGTTGGAAAGTTGTGCTGGGTCTCATTTCTTATTTTTCCTTTCTTCTTTCTGCAAATCTTACTGATAATATTGTGATACAGATTTTTTTTATTTCTGCTGCCATTACAAAGTTATATAATGATTCAAGCTCATGAGAGGAGCAGCAGAACAGGTTGCAGTATTGACATTAGACTGGACTACTTCCAGAAAGGTGAAGATCTCTGGGGAGTTGCAGATGGGTAGATAAATTGGAGGAAATCAGATATCACCTCCTTCAGTTCGAATCCTATCACAATGTGTTACCACACAATCAGTCACTGAGGTTGAATGGCACATCTGGAGATGGTCTAGTCAACCTTTCTGCTCAKATTAGGGTCACCAAGAGCAGCTTGCTCAGGGCCATGTCCACTTGGGTTTTAAACATCCTAAAGGACGAAAGACAGTTTTTTTCTGTGATGAATTACCTGCACATTACAGTGTTTAGATTTTTTTCCTTATGTTTATGTTGGGATTTTCATATTTGATTTTGTGCTTATTGTTTCTTTTGTCCTGACACTGATTCCGTCTGGTTTCATCCTTTTTTACCACTTCCCACATCAGGTTCCAACTGACTCTGCCTTTTCTCATACAACATATTTTCAGTGCCTTAATTGTCATTCTGACCCTTTTCCAACTTTCTGCGGGACATCCATGTCTTCTTTGCACCAGTGAAGGGGAGACTCACCTCTCTTGACCAACTGGCAACAATTTTCCTATCACAGGCCAGTGTACTACTGATACCCCTTACACCAAGGGAGAATTCCTCATTCATGTTTAACTTCGTGTCCACTGTGACGTTCACATCCTCTGTTGTCAAGCTGGTTTTCAGTTACTCTGTCCAAACCTGTACTGTTGCACAAGGCCATTCCCTCCAGAACAGGACTGGGCATTTCTTCTTGTTGAATTTCATGAGGCTTCTCTCAGCCTGTTTCTGCAGGCTGTCAGTGTCCCTCTGAGTGGCACTACCCCTGCGTAGTGCATCAGTCACTGTGCCAAAGTTTCATATAGTCCTAACCAAACCTACCAACACTGCCTTCGGTCCCATTATTTGGGTAGACAATGATGCTGTTAAATAATATCGATCCCAGCGTCAGCTCTTGGGGTATACCACTACAGAGAAACTTCCAGCTGGAGGTCTTGTCACTGATAACAGGTCAGGCAGTTCTCAGCCCACATGGTGGTCCTCTTCTCTAGCCTTTTTGTCTCAGTTTGTCCATGAAGAACCTTTGAGACACAGTGTTTTACAAGTTTGATATAAATTACATCCACTTGCTACTTAATTATTTCAGTGTACTAAGTTTGAAATACAAAAATATTTAAGATGCCAAGGGGGAAAACATAATAAAATATCTTGAACTGAGAGGCATGACCTTTCTTAAATTTGTTCACTCCAACACAGAGTATGTCTTGGGAKAGTCCAGCTAGCTTTACTGGTATGCAAGAAATTTGCCTGATTACAACAGATGAAAAATATTGCTTAGGCAATTGGAAGTGAGAGCTGTCAAGGTCACAGTGCTGATTATAGAATGCTTTTCAATGACTCTCTCCTTATGTGCTACGTTGCTATAGTGATTATCCATCTGCTTTTACAGCAGCTTCATAAACATCAAGGAAAACTAATCCATCTGCCTGTAATATTCATTCTGAATATTAAACTGTTATATGAAWTAGGGTGATACTTGACACTTCTAGTTCATTAAAGGTTTCCCTGGACAGATCTACAATGATATTACGGGGCATTTTCAAGCGGCAGGCAAAAGTTTTTTAAACCTGATAAGCAAAGTAAGGAAATTACCCATGCAAACAAGAACGGCAGCTTGTACTGATAAACCTTAATCAGAATTTCTGAATGAAATTGTAGTCTATAGTACACATACAGCCAAAAGAAACATCACAGYGTAGTGGGGTCTTTTCATGGTAAGAGCACTATCATGATATAGTATCAATGCACAATCTGAGGATCATGTCTCTGTGTTAATTTAGTTAGTAATCTCTGCATGTTAGGGCCTCCCAGCTATTAACCACATAAAAGGTGTATTGACCTACAAGATCCTGTAGTTCACAAAAGTCTTAGGGAACAGGGATCTTTTTTGCCCTTATCCTGTTKTGTTCGACCTCCCTTTCTTTCTAACAAAGTTTTGACAATAAAACAATAACTTTCTCAAGCTCTTGTAGAGCACTTTAGTCAGCAGCTATCCATAGAATTTGCAAGCAAACACTTCTCTATTTTTGCAAACATAGTAAGGTAGATCCTGGAACCATGTTTAATTTCATGACATGTATGTAGGGTTTTCTAGGTAGTGATGTAGAATAAGAATTTTATTAGTTTCTTTTAGAACATTGGCAGACTTCCTTTTAGTTCCTACTTGTTATATATTTTAACTTGAAATTACTTTGCATAAGACTTTGGAAATAATAGATTTTCAGATAACTCTTAGGAAAATACATCATGTTGTGAAACATAATTTCAGTCACAAAGAGATTTTCTGGTTTTCTGTTGTGGCTTCTTGCACAGCAGGGTAAAGTTTCAGAACTGGAGGTCCTGAATATCCTTTTGATGCAACGAATAAATAATAGCGCCTGATCCAAAACCAATTAAAAGCAACTCAGCTTTGAGTCATGCTTAGGCACAGATGATAAATTGGGAAGAGAACATAGAATCTTGCAAGATATCCAGCTGTTAGATCTTGATAAATATATTTCTTCCTAGCCAGGCATTTCATGGCTTATAGGTTCACTTCAAGCTCTTTCAAAAAGTTGACAAGGGACTTCTCAAAAAGCAAATAACTTCTCTAAGTCCCTAAAATGAAAGGAAAAAGGAACCAGACTCTCTTTTTGGCAAGTTGACAACAGCAGCTTGATATTTTGCAGCTTACTCCGAGGAATATAAAACTACTGAAAATTTTAAAACTATACATCTTCCCCTGATGCAGGAAGACATCCACAACAGAACTGTGTAAAGCAGGATGATGTTAATTTATTAGAGCACTAAAAATATGAAAAAGATTATGATCTTTATTTACAGCTAAAGACTTTTTAAGAAGAGATGTAAACCACACAAGCAATTTGAATTTTTGTATCACATAGCAAGAACCCCATYGGAACCAGGATATTGTAGGGCAAGGACATATATACATAAGAGCAAATCTAAAAAGTGGTTCCAGTTATGGGGAAATTATGGAACCTAAGATCATATTCACCTTTTTCTTTAAACAGTCCTGAAAACAGAAGTAAAAATGAGAGAGAAATAGAGAAATGTCAGAACTCCTCACTTACCCAGTCAATTACTTCTTTACTAGAAAAAAAAAAAACCAAAACCAAAACAAAACAAAAAACCCCATGGCAGTGAGAACATACCCAGAGAAATAAAGAGGGTGTGGTGAATGATGATGTCTGGTGTTTGCATGTTAAGGAGTAGGCAGGCAGCTGGCATATAGAACAGCAGAACACTTGGACAAGGTTCCTACATACAAGACTGTGGATTTGTTTATAATAGATGGTCTGGGGGCTGGTAAATCCAGGAACGTGTAGCCATCCAGCAAAGATAGCTAAGTTTCATGTTCTAACAGTAGCAGAAAGAAGATCCTTTCAGGAGATAGGAAGAAAGAGAATAAGGGAAGAAGAGCTCTTAATAACTCTCTGGTTTTAATAGCTCTCTAGKTTTTGTGACATCTGGAAGAGCATCTGTAGTCACAGTGAAGAAAATATTTAGAAATTAGTGCAAAGAGGTTACAAAATCAGAGACCCAAGTGTCAGCACTGAGTTTTGTGATGCCTACATATGCCTGCTTGGGAATGGTGTCAACCAAGTCCTATAATGAGACATACAATTGGCATATAATGAATTTTTTTATTCACTGAGCTTGCTACCTGAAAAGCACTACAAGGCAAAGATGACCTGCAGTTTACCTGGGCACAGACTTTTATGTTTTCTTCAGATAAAAATTGAGTCAATTTAACAGCTTAACAATGGGACTCAGTGGAGCAACTAAACTCTCTTCAGGCAGATGATAGACAGATGCAGCTATTGGGATTGATAACTGGGTAGGAAAATTCCTTAGAACTCAGTGAATCACAGAATCACAGAATCACAGAATTTCTAGGTTGGAAGAGACCTTTGAGATCATCAAGTCCAACCCATGTTTCAACATTTCAACTAGATCATAGCACCAAGTGCCACATCCAGTCTTCTCTAAAACACATCAAGGGATGGTGATTCCACCRCCTCCCTGGGTAGATGATTCYAGTATTTGACCACTTTTTCTGTGAAAAACTTCCTCCTTAATTCTAGCCTGTATCTCCCTTGGCGCAGCTTGAGACTGTRTCCTCATGTTCYGTCTGTTGTTGCCTGGAGAAAAAGACCGACCCCCAGCTCACCACAGCCACCCTTCAGGAAGTTGAAGAGGGTGATAAGGTCACCTCTGAGTCTCCTTCTCTCCAGGCTGAACAACCCCAGCTCCATCAGTCGTTCTTCATACGGCTTGTGCTCCAAGCCCCTCACCAGCCTCGTTGCTCTCCTCTGGACACGCTCAAGCATCTCAACATCCCTCCTAAACTGAGGGGCCCAGAACTGGACACAATACTCAATGTGTGGCCTCACCAGTGCCGAGTACAGGGGAAGAATGACCTCCCTACTCCTGCTGGCCACACTATTCTTGATATTGGCCAGGATGCCATTGGCCTTCTTGGCCACCTGGGCACACTGCTGGCTCATATTCAGCCGACTGTCAACCAGCACCCCCAGGGCCCTTTCCTCCTGAGCACTGTCCAGCCACACTGTCCCGGGCCTGTAACGTTGCAGGGGGTTATTGTGGCCAAAGTGCAGGACTCGGCACTTGGACTTACTGAACTTCATCCCATTAGATTCTGCCCATCCAACCAACCATTCCAAGTCCCTCTGCAAAGCCCTCTGTCCCTCTAACAGATCGACACACGCTCTCAGCTTAGTGTCATCTGCAAATTTGCCAATGAAAGACTCTAAACACTCATCCATGTCGTCAATAAAAATATTAAACAGAACTGGCCCCAGCACAGACCCCTGAGGGACACCACTGGTGACTGGCCGCCAGCTGGATGCAGCACCATTCACCACCACTCTCTGGGCCCGGCCATGCAGCCAGTTCCTAACCCAGCAGAGTGCTCCTGTCCAAGCCACGGGCTGCCAGCTTGTCTAGGAGTATGCTGTGGGTGACAGTGTCAAAGGCCTTGCTGAAATCCAAGTAAACAACATCAACAGCCTTCCCTGCATCCACTAGGTGGGTTACCTGGTCATAAAAGGTGACCAGGTTGGTTAAACATGACCTACCCCTCCTAAACCCATGCTGGCTGGGTCTGATACCCTGGCCATCCCATAAATTCTGTGTGATGGCACTTAATATAAACTGTTCCATTATTTTGCCAGGTACTGAGGTCAGGCTGACTGGTCTATAATTACCTGGATCCTCCTTTGCACCCTTTTTGTGAATGGGTATCAYATTGGCCAGCTTCCAGACATTTGGAACCTCACCAGTGAGCCAGGACTGTTGGTAAATGATGGAGAGTGGCTTTGCAAGCTCATTTGCCAGCTCTCTCATTACCCTGGGGTGGATTCCATCTGGTCCCATAGATTTATGAACATCCAAGCATTTCAGTAGTTCTTTGACTGCCTCCTCTTGGATAATGGGGGGCCCATTCTGCTCCCTGACATCATCAACCAGTCCAGGCGGGCAGGTGTCTTGAGGGCAAGTCATCTTCCCACTAAAAACTGAGGCAAAGTAGGCATTAAGCACTTCTGCCTTCTCCTCATCTGCAGATACTAAGTTCCCTCCCTTGTCCAATAAAGAACAAAGGCTGGTCTTACCCTTCCTTCTAGCATTAATGTATTTGTAAAAACATTTTTTATTATCCTTTACAGAAGTTGCCATTCTAAGTTCAAAATGAGCTTTGGCCTCCCTAATTTTTTTCCTGCACACTCCAGCAGCCTTCTTGAATACTTCCTTAGAGACCTGACCCTCCTTCCGATGCTGATACATCCTCTTTTTATTCCTAACTTCCTCCAAAACCTCCTTGCCCAGCCAGGCTGGATGTTTACCCCGTTGACTGATCTTTCGGCGCACAGGGACAGTCTGCTCCTGTGCCCTCAAGATCTCTGTTTTGGGGCATGCCCACCTTTCCTGAACTCCTTTGTTTTTAAGGGCTGTTTCCCAAGGGAAAAGTGGCAACTCTTTTCTCCAGAAATTCACTATGGAAGAATATCCATCCTGTTATTCTAAAAATAGATATTTACTAACCAATTCTGTTATTCAGAAATGTCAAGCAGGGACTAAGACAGTGGCTTATCCTTCTCATTTAGGAAAAAAGATAAAGATTGAATGATTCTATTGCYGAAAGTCTAACTAATTTCCTATGTTTGGCTCTCTTTGTAGAGTGAAAAAGTCCCCTAAGGCAAGTAAGAAATAAAGAAAAATTGTCTGTTTGGGTTCGCACTGGAAATGTGAGTGMTACACAGGCAAAATTCCCCAGACATAGATCAGAAAACATGATTTGTTTGGGTTTTTTTTCCTATCTGTATGAAGGAAGTGGGTTTTTATGCCTCAGTGCTTTGTTGTGGGTTGTTATGCTCCTGAGCTGTACTACAGGCACAGCTGTTGCCAGTAAACAGCCTGAGCCACAGTCTCACAGCTAGATAAGTATCATTAAACTTTTACCTTCCACACAGTTTGCAARCTCCTTGTATTTCATGTTCATGAAAATAACAGGTATTTGTAGGTACCTGGCTCTTCTAAAGGCTATTTGAATTCAAAATATGTGCAGTCTAATTTACGAAGAGGAGTTTGATGCACAAATGTGCTTTCAGTTGTAAAGTCTACCTCTGAAAATTAGCTATATTTGACATGTAAAAGATGACAAAGGTTTGTATTTGGCAGGAATAATGCATGGTGGGGTGTGAACTTTAATGGCTTTAGGAGCATGCAGGCCTCAGATGCACGGATGAATGGAATGCTGGGAGTTTGCTTGCACTGGAGAAGAGAAGCTAACTCATTGTCGTACTTTAACCCCAGGCAGCAGCCAAGCCCCACACAGCCATTTGCTCACTCCCCCACCAGCGGGTGACGGAGAGAATCAGGATAGAAGATAAAAAACTCATGTGTGGAGTTAAAGACAGTTTAATAGGGAAAGCAAAAGCTATGCGTGTAAGCAAATAAAAACAAGGAATTAATTCACTCCYTCCTRTGGGCAAGAAGGTGTTCAGCCATCTCCAATGGGGCAGGGCCCCATCACACACTAGGGAACACAAACACCATCACTCTATACAATCTTCTACCTCCTCCTTCCCCCCAGTTTATGCATTGAGCATGATGTCATACGGTCTTAATGTCCCTTTGAYCACCTGGGGTCACCTTTCCTGGCTGTGCCTCCTCCCAACCCCCCATGCACCTCCCGTTTCCTTGCCAACATGGATGTACAAAAAGGCCTTGGCTCTGAGCAAACCGTGCCCAGCAATAACAAAATCATCCCTGTGTTAATCAGCAAAATCCCGAACACAGCCCCATACCAGCCATTGTGAAGGCAATCAACTCTAGCCTAGGCCAAACAAGCACACTTATTAGTGCCACAGGCACATGCACTGTGGCTGCTCACAGAGACACACTATTTCTATTGCATTGACCCTTTCAAGAAGTATAGGCTTGACATCTCATCTGCTGGTCCCTAAAATGTTAAGACCTTGTTGGAAAATATGTCATAGAGAAAATCCATYGATATTGCTTTTCCTGAAAGTATCACCCAGTCTGGAACTAATAGCCACTTTAAACTCAGCAGCCCTGAGCCTGTGAGAGCCTGGCTGAATCAGCACAAGGCCCCGGGGGCCTCAGTAGCACATTTARGACAGAGAGCAATCCAGAAGAATTACTTTGAATCACAAGAGGAGTTAACACTGTCTGTGTGGTATGGTCCTTTCTGGCTGCAAGAACCTCAGGGGCCATTGACACCAATTTTGTGGGCTCTGATGTCCTTTCACAGATTGGCAACAGCTCACATGACAGCTCCTGCATATAACAGAAAGCAAGCAATACAAGTCTATTAGCTTATCCCATTTATAGTGAATCTACAAGAGAGACTTCTTCAGCTTCCTAACTAACCAAGTGGGAAGCTGAATAATATGCAACATTGTTTACTGTAGAAAACAGTATTACGTAATCATTAGTCATGCAGTTTGCAAAAACAAATAATTGGCCTGTTGCAATCAATTTCTTACTTCTTTGAGGCCTAGCCCATATTACTGCAGTGGAAAGTTGAATAAATTAAGATATTCAGCTGACACATTGAGCTTGGCCAGGTAATCTCCCAAAAATTTCTGTGGTACCCAAAGGAGGGACAAAARCTTCTCCTAGTAGCAAGAGACTATGA
This sequence comes from Cardinalis cardinalis, assembly GCA_014549065.1. NCBI lineage: Eukaryota > Metazoa > Chordata > Aves > Passeriformes > Cardinalidae > Cardinalis > Cardinalis cardinalis. The sequence continues at coordinate 1,386,281 of JACDOX010000110.1, read as the reverse complement.
AAATCTGTTTTCTTCACWGAGTTGCCTCAGTGGGAGACACCCATTTTAAAACTAGTTGCTCAAATTTGTTGGCCTTGGTCACTGAATCACAGAATCATGAGAGCTGGAAAAATCTCCAAGTTATCARCTCTGCCCTTTGACCAAATACCATCATGCCCACTAGACTATAGCACAGAGTGTCACAATTATTCTTTTTCTAATTTTATTCACTTCCATGGGTGAGCATTCACTTCCATGGGTGTTGAATCCACCATTTCCCTGGGGAGCCCATTCCAATCCTCAGCCTCTCTTTCAGTAATTACATTTATTTGACTCTGGTGCAATTTGAGTCCATTTACCTGTGATAGATGTGTTATGAGATGATTGACTCTCACAATTAATAGACAAATATCATATATATAGGTTAAGAAAAATTTTATAGATGTTTATAGTTATGTTTTTACCCCCTTGCGTGGTTATCAAGGGACAGCTGAAGTTGGGACATCTGGGAGGGCCAGCTTGTCACTATGGCGACATATGACCTCCCATCGGGATTTGAGGAAGAGATCTCCACCACTGGACAGCAAAGAAGGCGTGAATGGACAGAACTTTGGAGGGGGGTTAAAAAGGGTTAAAAAGGGAAAACCTCCATTGTGAGGGGACTGAGTGCATGGACTGAGCACATCTTTTGCTCCTGGCCCCATAACCTTTTTTCTTTATTCAGTCTTCTGTTGTATTTTTGATAAGGTTTAATAAGCCTTCCTAAACTATGAAAAGTGAGTAGCTATTTSTCACATACCCTTGCCCTATCGCTAGTTGCCTGGGAAAACAGGCTGACCCTTTATGATCTCTTATTTCCTTATATTAAATTACACTTAAAATTGGACATTGTCTCAGTGACTGCCTCCTTGGTATGTTTGTCATGTGTTTTAGATTAAGTCCCTTCCAAAAGAGTGGGATCAATGATGTGCACTGAGGGCCTGATGTTAGAATCACGGCCATCAATTCCATCTTCTCAAAAATGGGGAGAATGGACTTTCAGGATGGCAGTCTCTCAAGGAAGTCTTTTAAACAGTCCCCAGCTGCCAGAATGCCAGTCACCAAAGGAGCACAGTAGGACATGCTGAAAGTGTGTCCCCTAAACTGGCAGATACTCGCTTCAAATCTGAACATACTCTGCTGTCAATCRCACTATTTTAAAAATGTTTTTTTTTAAATCAGTGCTGCTAGCTCACCTTTCCTGCAAGGTCAATTTCTATAAATTGTTAAATATTTTAAGAATGCTACATTTTAGATTGAGAAAAAAGGGAAATGTTTACCATTTGTTTTGCGTGGAACACAGAAATACTGCTTGATTCAAAGTCTTAGCTGGATTTAAACTTATGAGTCACTCATGTCAAGGCTTTGCTAAATTTCTCCAGGGGCTGACTAGGAGGTTTTCTGGGCTGCAGATATTCTGGACCATCAGTAGAAATAGCTAGGGACCGATGAAAACTACTACACTTGAAGACTGCAAACAGGGGGCAAGTCAGTACAGAATTACTGCTTCTTTTGTGTAGGGTTTGAAATAGTCAGCTTTATCCCCAGTGCCTCTAGTCTCTGGCTATTTGTGTAGCCTGTGTACAGACCTGAAGCTAACAAAGCATTTAAGCATGCTGTCAGAGAAGGTTGAGACTGCACATAATTCACAGCTGATGACAGCATAAAACAGAAGTTACTTGCAGACTCAACCTGAAATGCTGACAGTCTGAGGCAAGAGGGTCAGAGAGGGGATTACTTTAATCAGACTCAAGTTATTCACCTTTTCTCCTCTGCTGTAACTAAGCAGTGAAGTTGGTAGTCAGGTGAATTTCARGGAATATAAATGAGTCAGCAGTTCCATGTTAGGACTGCTTTCAAATGGATCTTCTTTCTTACTAGCATTACCATTTTCCCAGAAATTTCTGTGGGATGTTATTAAATTTTTTTTAAATACTCCGGAGTCATCTAAGCAGAGAAACTAAAGACTGTTTGCACTGTCACAGATAAGGTGAATAGAGGAAAGTATCCCACACTAAGAGGCTATGCTATTATCCAGCTGCCAATAGAAAAAAACTAAGTTCCCCTCCAAACAAGAGAAATTAAGATTGAAAATATAACAAGAGTACTACATTTATGTCCCCTGCTCTATCCAGATTTTCAAACTAATCTCAGCAAGTCACTAGGCCTAGATACTTTAAAGTGTTCATAGGTCTCCAATTCCTACAAGTTTCAGCAGGAGTAGTCTTTCACTGCTTTGCAGCTCTGGGATTTAGCCTCTCTATACCTCACATCTTCATTTGTGAAATGGAATAAAGAGAATTGAGTAGCTTTCTTTTCCTGCTCCACTGCAGTAGAGAAAACTTCCTGGCCTCAATCCTATCCCTGCCTAACCCACCCTTCCACCAAAACATTTAAAGAATATGTTCAACTGCTTTTCTAAATCACAGCCTCTGGTACAAATTAGGAGGAGCACCCRTCATTACCTTCCTCAGACCTCTGAAAAAAATGAGAGACAGTACTGAGATGAATTGACTCAAATGAGGAGATAAGTAATCAATACCACAGTCTCAGACTCCTCCCATCTGGAATTAATACTCATGGCAATCGTTTGAAAGCAAAGAAGCTGGAGGTTGAAGCAGTGGAGGGGAAGGAGGAGAGAGTATAATTCTATCTCTGAGATCATGGAATGCAGCAACACAGAAGATGCAGAAGCTTAATTTGCAAACAAAAAATAATGATGTGTTTGCAAGTAAACTGTACATTTATCAGCACTGTGCTGCTCTGCAGCAGAACTTTGTGGCTTTAGTCTCTGAAGTTTTTTCCTACATTTGACAATGATATACAACTGCTGGGTAAAACCCTTAAGTACTGTTTTCTAAATCTATATTTATATTGGAAGAGATAATTTATCTTTTTGACAATATTAATCACCCAAAATATAATCTGTAAATTAAAAATTGTATAATATTGTTACCCAGAAATACTCCATCCAGCTGAGACCATTTGTTTTCTGTGTTGCTTTTCTAGTACAACAAACTTATTATCTGAATCACTTAACTATATCTGTATTAATTATGTCATAATTTTGCTGTAGTTTTCTCAGGCTTCTGTAAATTAAATGAAATAGTTGACTCCTCAAGAACCTCTTCAGATTCTGTGTTGTGGTGATTAATATATATTGCAAAGTGTTAGACTATACACATATTTTAAAGTTTAAAAGTCTTTAGTAAGCTGGACAAARCAATCTAATATAAAGGACATAGCTTAAAACTCCTGAGTAGTGCTGCTAATTTACATTGTCTTGGGCCACTTGTACACCAAGGACCTAGTATAAACTGTTTCAATAATGCATCATAGATGCTGTTATTTTGCACGTATTCTTCATTTTCTCCATTTCTGCCACCAAAGAAAATGTTCTGTAGTTGAATCCAATAAATGACCCCCTGTTGCCCTGGAGCAGTCAGCCACTGTGGGTTCCTTCCTAGGCATCTGTAGTTCTACCACATCAAAACCCATGAAAATATCAATAGGAAAGGAAAAGAAGTACTTACATTTTCAAGCTCCTACCTTTTSTCCAGAATCACCTGCTAGAAACCTTGAAATATTTTCCTTCCAGTCTTTAAAAAATTTAAAAAGACAAAAAGAAAACACATCCCCTAAAAACTCCACTGTGTTAACACTCTCCACATCAATTAGAATTTTATATCTAGCTATGTTGTATAATTTGAAGACTTTGTAAACCTAATTGCAAATTGGATTACAGAGAGAAAGTATGATTCATTGTAGTAGTCCTCAGGACTATTGAACTTGATAAATCCTGATTACTTTAAATTCTTTTTTTTTCATTTTAATAGTATTTGTTGGCTGACAGATATCAAGGCCCCCTGAAAATTTTGCAAAATATTATTTATCTCTAGGTAGTATTATATCTTATGCCTGTAGGCTAGAAATTGTTATCAAGAGCCATGGAAAGTAACACGTTATATTTTTCTGTACTTTTAAAGTACCAGTCTCCCTTTTCAGATAATTTACTAATTTACTAATTTAATTTACTATAATTTATTAGTAAATATTCATTCTCTAGCATAAGGAATTGGTTAGCACTGAAAAATATTTTCACTAAGTCAGTTCTTTTCAATTTTTCACTAATTAGGGTGCTGCYGTAGAATGAAATAGCATCTCTGCCTTTCAGATCCAGTTTGAAGACCAAGTAGGGAGCAGATGAATAGAAGMCAGCTTTCTTTTGTTTTTCTACTGAGAAAGTGATTTTCAGATATATTTACATATATCACATATTTTCACATGTAGATTATCACATATATATATATTACAAATATATATATTACATCTATATGTTATATAGATGTATTCACGCATTCAGCTCCATCTGAAACTTTTTCAAATTTCAGTAACTGATTYTAAAAGATATTTTGGCTTTGTTCCTGGTGTTTTGCCAACAAGTGATAAATGCATGATCTTCATCTTCTGCAAGTTTTCCCTAGGTTCATAGAAGACAATGAAATTTTTTTCAGCCATTAAGTCTACGTCAGATTTCAGAGTTTGGTAAAATAACCTCACTAAAAGACTTTCCTCTCTTTTTCCATTCAGGGTTTTGTCCTTCTGTAAATGCTGCAAAAGAAAACATTTTCCATGGAAGACCTAAACAGACCAATATTTAAATCCTGAGCAGGCCATAAAACATGAAGGTAGTACCTTTCCATCACTACTCTTGTGCATTTTTGACAGAGCCTGCTGAATGAAGGCCCTCTACCTGCTAATCTGAATGCAATATTTTCATAGCATGCTCTGCAGACAAGAAATTAAGCTCAATAGTCTCTCTGAAGTTCACAGGATGTGTWTCAAAGAACTGAAAGCATATCTCAACCAGATTGTTGAGAAACAATTTCAAAGCTACCTGTAGCTGTCAATGTTTTTCCCTTTTAAAATCACTTATTTTTTCATTTTGTACGACAAACAAATAGTAAAAATCTATTTCATTAATTACCTATGTTAGGCTTGATGAAATTAGTAATCATTTTACTTTGGTTTTTCTGCCTCCTTTGGTTTGTCTTTGTCCAAGTTAAATTTCATCTCTTTCTTACTATACCCCTTTGGTCTTTACTCAAGAATTTTATTTTGATGGGTGACTCAAGGTGATTCAATTATATCAAATCATTATTTTATTATATTTGCTCTCCATGAGAGACTACAATATTACTCACATGACTGGTTCTGCAATCAGCAGTTCTCGAAATTTAAGACCTTGTGAGATCTGAAGTACTTTATGTATATTTCATTTTGTAAAGTACAGTCACGAACTCTTTTTGTTACACTAGGTTAGTTTTTTAGCGTGTATGTGTGAGACAATTGGGTCCTGAAAAGGGGTCGATTAAAAGTCTTCCCCAAAAATCTCCCAGTAAATTCAATGTCAGTCTTACATAGAGACATCATAATTACAAAGAATACCAGAGAATCTAAACAGMATTATAAGATGTGACTTCATCTTTTTTCCTAAGGTGTTAAAGAATTCCCATATAACTTGCCCCAATAGAAAAAGAAATCTAACCAGTGTGATAAAAACCAGTATCTGCACATGTATTTGTACTCATCTTTTGTCAATATTTATAAGTGAGAAAGACAGATTTTTGCATATATACATATATGTACACATTTAAGAGTGAGATGTCTAGTGCACTGTGTTTCATTCAAAAGCTCATTAAACTACAGTAAAGAAAATTTCCTCCTTGCAAYTACCTAGTCCGTGTGAAAAGCTTTTAGTTACCCTTGTAGTGATAGAAGATCATACTAGAAGAGGATCTTCTTGAATGCTCCAGAGACATGTGTCCATGATTCTGTGTGCTCACAGAACTCTGAAATTATTGTGTAGGGAAGATTCATATAGAGACAATCTATGGCAAATTTAGTCAAAGCTGCCTTAAACATGAAATGTCAGGAAATGTCAGAAAAAACAGGCAGAATAACACTGGTGCACTTCAATATCTCGTGTCTGTATTTTCAGAAAACTGTTTCATTTGGTTTGTTATTGTAAGAGCATTTTCAGTACTGTGTCAATAATCACTGTCATAAGAAGGTGTCCCAAAATACAATTTTACAGAACCTTTCAAAATCAGTACTTATGGGAAAGAATTCTCTTTTTTCCAAGGTTTTAATACAGAGAAGAATAACAGCAAAGCACAGGAAAAGAAAATCTGTCTGCAGCTACCAGTGAGCAGCTCAACATAGTTTTGTGAAAGAATGACATAGACCTGCATTGGCCCCTGTGGATATAAAGGGGAGTAAAGGTCCAGTAAAAGACAGCTATATGGAATAAAATTTCAGCAACAGTCCTTACTCCCTACTGACTCTGTGTGTGGTAGGGAGTAAGATACTTTGGAAAAAAAAATTGTGTGAAATCACCACTTCTCCCGGTAAACTGAGAGTCAGGGGGAATGAGTAAACATGTTCTCTGGTCTGCTGCTCAGATGGATTTTGATGTCTTACAATAGACCTTAAAGCTTGAATAAATGTGACAAGGTAGCCCCGCCTGAGGGTAGGAATATATCAAAAAATGTGAGGTAAGTRCAGTGGTTATTTGGATTCTGAGAAGCTCATGATTCTCAATTGGACACTTGGGCACCCATCCACAGGCCATTCAGCCACGTAATATAAAGAAATTAGGCTCCTAAGTATCTTTGATGCTGTACACACAGAGCAGGTATTATTAAATGCAGTGGCATATTAATAAATGCAATGTCACTCTGCTTAYAAGGAGTGGCTCCTGTTTGAATTAAATGGGATGTGCTTGATCAGAGGGAAGTAAATGAAAGAGCACATGAAAATAGGGCACATGAAAATAAGAGAGATGAGAAGGGGACATGAATCTGAGATAACCATGGAATACAGATCAGAGAGAACATTGGTTACATGGAATATAGATCAGAGAGAACAACCAATTAGCCAATTACTAATTTGGGATTGATTTTTATAATGTGCAAGCTTACTCTTGAATGTGAAGATTTTGACCTGTGTAGGGTGTGTAAGAAATTGTTATTTGTTAACTGTATATTGTTAACAGTTTTAGAAAGTTGTATTGAAGATAAATAAAGAATTTGTAACTTTTGATCTAGTGAAGCAGGGGACTAGATTTTCCTGGGCTTCATAGTTAAACTTGCTTTTGAATTTCCAGCTGCGGCAAAAGCTTCCAGCCTACCTGTTAGGAAAAGTCTGGAGAAAAAGGCAGGTGTTTGCTCTGAGTTGGATTCCACTTTGAATTATAGATTTTTTTAATGCCAGCTGATTAAATTGGACTGATTTCCACTGCTGAGCTCTGCATAACACTACCAATTTATCTTTCCAATAAAGCCACATTTTTTCTTTGTTGGACAGAACTAAACATTCTGTAGACCTGTCAAAATAATCAGTGTGATCAGCAGATGGCAGAAATGTCGTCCAGGTTTTTCTTTTACACTGGTCATCTGGAGACCAACGCCTCTGACAAGTTATATCGATTTACACTGTGGAGGAAGAATTTCATCCAATATATTTGATTGTGTGGATACTACTTAAAAACTGTACAGTTTGGCAGGTACATTTTTCTTTTACCCTTTCCTTCTGTTGGAACTAACTTACAACAACAAATTTTATTAAGGTGTCAGTTCATAGCAGACTTGATTTCTACCCTCGTATATATTTTAGTCACCAAAATTCCATTTTGATTCCAAGCTCTTCCACTTACCCATTTGATAGAACATAATTTGAAATACAATTGGACAAAATGAGAAAAAAACCCTCTTTATTCCAATAGTTTCAAGTCAAAAGCCTAAATTATGGGAGACACTGCAATGCTGRGGGAATCCCTTCCTCAACTGAAAATCTCTCGAAACCCTGGACTGGTTTCAGCTACAAAGCTGAGCAGGTAATAAGACATCATGGGACATATCTAACACAAATGGAAAGATGTCAAACTCCTCTACCTCCTAGTGAATCCTTTGCTCTTTGAATTGTCTTTTCTCATGAGAGTCATTTTTCCAGTATGCTGAGTTGACAAGTGGGGCAAGAGGTCAGAGATATACTTTGTGTTGTTTTGTTGATGCTGTCTTATATTTCAAATATATAAAAAAATAAATATTTGCTCAAGGTGATAGTCAGTGAAGTCAGGCTAAGGAGAGAAAATCTTTCTTAACTCACTCTGTTCTCACAGACTGCCCTTTGCTATGTGTCTTTCTGTGCAATGTTAACCAAGATTTTGAAATATATTGTTTATTTGGTATTTTAATACCTAATATTTGAAATTGATTGTAGAATAACAAAGGTAATTTTTTCATAGAGATTTGATCAGAAGTAACTCAAGTTGTCATAAAAAATATTTTGAAAGGATTACCAAAGTTTCTCAGTGACACTGAGTCAGGGAAACATAACACAAAACACAAGATATGCACAACAGTCACATTTTGTTATATCTCATGATATGGTCTGGCCACACACTGAGGAGCATGGATGTATAATACTGTTAGGCAAGTACAAGACAGTGCACAGATATTCCTGGACAGAAAGATATGGAAGTAATTTTTCTTAGGTGGTAGAAGAACACAAATGTCAGTCATGTAACCACAAAGCCATTTGCCAAATCCCCAAGAGCTGGCAGATCGGCACTCATCTCTCTGTCACTGCTTTAAAATCATGGGGTTTTTTCAGCTGCAGCATGAGTGTGTGATTTGTCAAGGTGGTTTTTTTAAAAGCATGGCTGAAGACTAGTCTCCACAAATCCATTATCATATCGAAAGGATTGATTGCTGTCAAGCTGGCTTGATTCAAGATTCAGCAATGAGCTACATTTGTCATGACAAGGTGTGTGTGTGTGTGTGTGTGTAAGGTGTGAAGCACCAATAACATGGAATGTAAACTCAAAAGTGTGTATGGGCTTCAAACTGTGACAAACTCTTTTTTTTGCCAATTGAGAAAATACACTTACCTCTCTACAGGCTATTGATTTGATAATTCAATCAATSATGAAGACATTCCAAATGGTCTTTAGTAATAGCAGAAAAAGATAAYATATGATAGCCAGAAAAGAGGAATATCCAATTACTTCCTGCATATCTTGAGGAACAAGCCCTCTTAAGAAAAGGGACGAAAGACCTGCTGGTTTAGATCTTGACAAAACTAAATGTAATATCACTCCTCTGTATGTTCCATCTAAGAATTTTGTAACTATAATGTCCATATTTGGAACTTTTATTTGTCTACTTACCTTAATCCAACTTGTACTGCAAATGATCTCAAGGCCCCAGCAACTTGACAGTGTCCATTCTGGCAGGTCGTTGATACTTGTGTCAGGACACTGGACAGGATGGCGGTGGTGTAGAGCACTCCAACAGACCCAACAGGCAGTTCTTCCATGTACCTGGTGGATCAGGGAGATAGTAAACATGGAGTTCTATGTGGCAGAAGTGACCTGTGGCATTTCTGGAGTCAGCCTGGTGAAYATAGAATTTGCAATATGATAGTAGTCCAAGTGTCCTTGAGTCCTAGCTACGCTAATGAGTTCATTAATCAGGGAAAATGTGAAACAGTTGCTTTATAAATTAAAGCAGTAKAAGGTTTTTAAAAGAGATAATTATTCTAACTACTACAATTTTAGAGTTTGATGTCCTTTCAGAAAATTTTTTAAGAGTATGCYGGACAATTTCTCCTTGAACTCCTCTCCTCTGAGATTAATATTAATCCAAGCATTTTAAAACAATGCATCCATTTTTACCCATCACTTATGAAAGTCCAAAATATAGAGATAAATCTTTAACAATTGCCTATGAGCAAATGGATTAAGACAGAGGTTGATAGCTAAGAATTGTTCTGTACACATAGGGGCTGAAATATCAGTTAAGAACTGTTAAGAGATATAGCATAATCACACACGTGCTTCCTTCACTGCAGAAAGGCATGTCATGTAAGAAACCCTTGAGATTGAAAGATTTTTTTTTKATTTCATTATTTTGAACCTCCCATTGTCTTAGTTGCTTAACACACAATAGCTTCAGAGATTATAACCTAGGAATTGTCACAGGAAAAAAAAGTCATGCAGCAGACAAGCTGTGTGCTTGTATTACAAACTTGACTCACATCAATTACTATCTATATATGTATGCATATGTGCATATAAATGCGTATGTGAAAGAGAGGAGGTATTAAAATTATACATGTATTATAATTTTAAGTACCATACTTTAAAAAATAAAATCCCATCCTTTAAAATACTTAACATAATATGATATAGAAGTATGCATATATATGTTTTACTCTATTCCTCTGGTTAGAATTATTGAATTATGTAATCTGAAATTAGAGGGTTGAGTCTTTTGAGTGATTAAAGAGGGTGAAAATGTGGTTGCTTATTTATTTTCTACATCAAACAGAGATTTGTTTTTCTAAAAACAAGCTACAGTCATTTCAGTTATTTATTCTCCCTRTGCAAGCTGCTAACCACTTCTTTTACTACTTAAGCAGGAACTGCTTGCCATTTTCATTTACTTTCATCAGTAATGATAGCAAACTCTCTATTCAGTACAACAGCCTCATTTCATTAGCCTGCCTCCTGTTTTGTATGGTTCTGTTCTTTCTAGTATGYGTATTAGAAGGAATTTTCTCTTCACCTGAATGTCCTATAAATGTCATTTTTTGTTTGTGGTATCAYAACTATCCTCACAAGGGGAAAGCTTTCCCAAAGGGTTAAGGTCTTTACAGTAAAAAAAACTAGAATTAGGTACACAGAAAGAAAGAGCATCCATTTGCAACCACCCCTCTTCATTAATTAGCCACTTAAAGGAAAACTGACCCTTAAATAAATGATAGATCCAAATTTTTCTGATACCTGACTGAGCCCACAGGTTTACTTCTAAAATATTCATCCTGATGTTGAAATCATAATGATACAAAGAAATTGTTTTCTGTATCTATACCACAGATATTTCTTTCTTTCTCTTTCTTTCTTTCTTTCTTTCTTTCTTTCTTTCTTTCTTTCTTTCTTTCTTTCTTTCTTTCTTTCTTTCTTTCTTTCTTTCTTTCTTTCTTTCT